>JARPMJ010003601.1:0-20000 GCA_033366665.1 Phoxinus dragarum
CAGTGGTGTAAAGCGTGGGATGCAGTGGAGTAAAGCGTGGGGTGCAGTGGAGTAAAGCGTGGGATGCAGTGGTGTAAAGTGTGGGATGCAGTGGTGTAAAGTGTGGGATGCAGTGGTATAAAGCGTAAGATGCAGTGGTATAAAGCGTAAGATGCAGTGGTGTAAAGTGTAAAGCGTAAGATGCAGTGGAGTAAAGCGTGGGATGCAGTGGTGTAAAGCGTGGGATGCAGTGGTGTAAAGCGTGGGGTGCAGTGGTGTAAAGCGTGGGATGCAGTGGAGTAAAGCGTGGGATGCAGTGGTGTAAAGTGTGGGATGCAGTGGTGTAAAGCGTGGGATGCAGTGGTGTAAAGTGTGGGATGCAGTGGTGTAAAGCGTGGGATGCAGTGGTGTAAAGCGTGGGGTACAGGTGTGTAAAGCGTGGGATGCAGTGGAGTAAAGTGTAAAGCGTAAGATGCAGTGGTGTAAAGCGTGGGATGCAGTGGAGTAAAGTGTAAAGCGTGGGATGCAGTGGAGTAAAGTGTAAAGCGTGGGATGCAGTGGTGTAAAGAGTGGGATAGAGTGGTGTAAAGAGTGGGATGCAGTGGTGTAAAGAGTGGGATGCAGTGGTGTAAAGAGTGGGATGCAGTGGTGTAAAGAGTGGGATGCAGTGGTGTAAAGAGTGGGATGCAGTGGTATAAAGCGTGGGATGCAGTGGTGTAAAGCGTGGGATGCAGTGGAGTAAAGCCTGGGATGCAGTGGTGTAAAGTGTGGGATGCAGTGGTGTAAAGTGTGGGGTGCAGTGGTGTAAAGAGTGGGATGCAGTGGTGTAAAGTGTGGGATGCAGTGGTGTAAAGCGTGGGATGCAGTAGTGTAAAGCGTGGGATGCAGTGGAGTAAAGTGTGGGATGCAGTGGTGTAAAGCGTGGGTTGCAGTAGTGTAAAGCGTGGGGTGCAGTGGGGTAAAGCGTGGGATGCAGTGGTGTAAAGCGTGGGATGCAGTGGTGTAAAGCGTGGGATACAGTGGTGTAAAGCGTGGGATGCAGTGGTGTAAAGCGTGGGGTACAGTGGTGTAAAGCGTGGGGTACAGTGGTGTAAAGCGTGGGATGCAGTGGTATAAATTGTAAAGCATGGGATGCAGTGGTGTAAAGCGTGGGATACAGTGGTGTAAAGCATGGGATGCAGTGGTGTAAAGCGTGGGATGCAGTGGTGTAAAGCATGGGATGCAGTGGTGTAAAGCGTGGGATGCAGTGGTGTAAAGCGTGGGATGCAGTGGTGTAAAGAATGGGATGCAGTGGTGTAACGTGTGGGGTACAGTGGTGTAAAGCTTGGGGTACAGTGGTGTAAAGCGTGGGATGCAGTGGTGTAAAGCGTGGGATGCAGTGTAGTAAAGCGTGGGGTGCAGTGGTGTAAAGCGTGGGATGCAGTAGAGTAAAGCGTGGGATGCAGTGGAGTAAAGCGTAGGATAAAGTTGTGTAAAGTGTAGGATGCAGTGGTGTAAAGTGTGGGATGCAGTGGTATAAAGCGAAAGATGCAGTGGTATAAAGCGTAAGATGCAGTGGTATAAAGCGTAAGATGCAGTGGTGTAAAGTGTAAAGCGTAAGATATAGTGGAAAAAAGTGTGGGATGCAGTGGTGTAAAGCGTGGGATGCAGTGGAGTAAAGCGTGGGGTGCAGTGGTGTAAAGCGTGGGATGCAGTGGAGTAAAGCGTGAGGTGCAGTGGTGTAAAGCGTGAGGTGCAGTGGTGTAAAGCGTGGGATGCAGTGGTGTAAAGTGTGGGATGCAGTGGTGTAAAGTGTGGGATGCAGTGGTGTAAAGCGTGGGATGCAGTGGTGTAAAGTGTGGGATGCAGTGGTGTAAAGTGTGGGATGCAGTGGTGTAAAGCGTGGGGTACAGGTGTGTAAAGCGTGGGATGCAGTGGAGTAAAGTGTAAAGCGTAAGATGCAGTGGTGTAAAGCGTGGGATGCAGTGGAGTAAAGTGTAAAGCGTGGGATGCAGTGGAGTAAAGTGTAAAGCGTGGGATGCAGTGGTGTAAAGAGTGGGATGCAGTGGTGTAAAGCGTGGGATGCAGTGGAGTAAAGCGTGGGATGCAGTGGTGTAAAGTGTGGGATGCAGTGGTGTAAAGAGTGGGATGCAGTGGTATAAATTGTAAAGCATGGGATGCAGTGGTGTAAAGTGTGGGATGCAGTGGTGTAAAGTGTGGGATGCAATGGTATAAATTGTAAAGCATGGGATTCAGTGGAGTAAAGTGTGGGATGCAGTGGTATAAATTGTAAAGCATGGGATGCAGTGGAGTAAAGTGTGGGATGCAGTGGTGTAAAGTGTGGGATGCAGTGGTGTAAAGTGTGGGATGCAGTGGTGTAAAGCGTGGGATGCAGTGGTGTAAAGCATGGGATGCAGTGGTGTAAAGTGTGGGATGCAGTGGTGTAAAGCGTGGGATGCAGTTGTGTAAAGCATGGGATGCAGTGGTGTAACGCGTGGGGTACAGTGGTGTAAAGCGTGGGGTACAGTGGTGTAAAGCGTGGGATGCAGTGGTGTAAAGTGTGGGATGCAGTGGAGTAAAGCGTGGGGTGCAGTGGTGTAAAGCGTGGGATGCAGTGGAGTAAAGCGTGGGATGCAGTGGAGTAAAGCGTGGGATGCAGTGGTGTAAAGTGTGGGATGCAGTGGTGTAAAGTGTGGGATGCAGTGGTATAAAGCGTAAGATGCAGTGGTATAAAGCATAGGATGCAGTGGTATAAAGCGTAAGATGCAGTGGTGTAAATTGTAAAGCGTAAGATGCATTGGAGTAAAGCGTGGGATGCAGTGGTGTAAAGCGTGGGATGCAGTGGAGTAAAGCGTGGGGTGCAGTGGTGTAAAGTGTGGGATGCAGTGGTGTAAAGTGTGGGATGCAGTGGTGTAAAGCGTGGGATGCAGTGGTGTAAAGCGTGGGGTACAGGTGTGTAAAGCGTGGGATGCAGTGGAGTAAAGTTTAAAGCGTAAGATGCAGTGGTGTAAAGCAAGGGATGCAGTGGAGTAAAGTGTAAAGCGTGGGATGCAGTGGAGTAAAGTGTAAAGCGTGGGATGCAGTGGTGTAAAGAGTGGGATGCATTGGTGTAAAGAGTGGGATGCAGTGGTGTAAAGAGTGGGATGCAGTGGTGTAAAGAGTGGGATGCAGTGGTGTAAAGCGTGGGATGCAGTGGAGTAAAGCGTGGGATGCAGTGGTGTAAAGTGTGGGATGCAGTGGTGTAAAGTGTGGGGTGCAGTGGTGTAAAGAGTGGGATGCAGTGGTATAAAGTGTGGGATGCAGTGGTGTAAAGTGTGGGATGCAGTGGTGTAAAGCGTGGGATGCAGTGGTGTAAAGTGTGGGATGCAGTGGTGTAAAGTGTGGGATGCAGTGGTGTAAAGCGTGGGGTACAGGTGTGTAAAGCGTGGGATGCAGTGGAGTAAAGTGTAAAGCGTAAGATACAGTGGTGTAAAGCAAGGGATGCAGTGGAGTAAAGTGTAAAGCGTGGGATGCAGTGGAGTAAAGTGTAAAGCGTGGGATGCAGTGGTGTAAAGAGTGGAATGCAGTGGTGTAAAGAGTGGGATGCAGTGGTGTAAAGAGTGGGATGCAGTGGAGTAAAGATTGGGATTCAGTGGTGTAAAGCGTGGGATGCAGTGGAGTAAAGCGTGGGATGCAGTGGTGTAAAGTGTGGGATGCAGTGGTGTAAAGTGTGGGATGCAGTGGTGTAAAGTGTGGGATGCAGTGGTGTAAAGTGTGGGATGCAGTGGTGTAAAGAGTGGGATGCAGTGGTGTAAAGCGTGGGATGCAGTGGAGTAAAGCGTGGGATGCAGTGGTGTAAAGTGTGGGATGCAGTTGTGTAAAGTGTGGGGTGCAGTGGTGTAAAGAGTGGGATGCAGTGGTATAAATTGTAAAGCATGGGATGCAGTGGTGTAAAGTGTGGGATGCAGTGGTGTAAAGTGTGGGATGCAGTGGTATAAATTGTAAAGCATGGGATACAGTGGAGTAAAGTGTGGGATGCAGTGGTGTAAAGTGTGGGATGCAGTGGTGTAAAGTGTGGGATGCAGTGGAGTAAAGTGTGGGATGCAGTGGTGTAAAGCGTGGGATGCAGTGGTGTAAAGCATGGGATTAAGTGGTGTAAAGCGTGGGATACAGTGGTGTAAAGCGTGGGATGCAGTGGTGTAAAGCGTGGGATGCAGTGGTGTAAAGCGTGGGGTACAGGTGTGTAAAGCGTGGGATGCAGTGGAGTAAAGTTTAAAGCGTAAGATGCAGTGGTGTAAAGCAAGGGATGCAGTGGAGTAAAGTGTAAAGCGTGGGATGCAGTGGAGTAAAGTGTAAAGCGTGGGATGCAGTGGTGTAAAGAGTGGGATGCATTGGTGTAAAGAGTGGGATGCAGTGGTGTAAAGAGTGGGATGCAGTGGTGTAAAAGAGTGGGATGCAGTGGTGTAAAGCGTGGGATGCAGTGGAGTAAAGCGTGGGATGCAGTGGTGTAAAGTGTGGGATGCAGTGGTGTAAAGTGTGGGGTGCAGTGGTGTAAAGAGTGGGATGCAGTGGTATAAAGTGTGGGATGCAGTGGTGTAAAGTGTGGGATGCAGTGGTGTAAAGCGTGGGATGCAGTGGTGTAAAGTGTGGGATGCAGTGGTGTAAAGTGTGGGATGCAGTGGTGTAAAGCGTGGGGTACAGGTGTGTAAAGCGTGGGATGCAGTGGAGTAAAGTGTAAAGCGTAAGATACAGTGGTGTAAAGCAAGGGATGCAGTGGAGTAAAGTGTAAAGCGTGGGATGCAGTGGAGTAAAGTGTAAAGCGTGGGATGCAGTGGTGTAAAGAGTGGAATGCAGTGGTGTAAAGAGTGGGATGCAGTGGTGTAAAGAGTGGGATGCAGTGGAGTAAAGATTGGGATTCAGTGGTGTAAAGCGTGGGATGCAGTGGAGTAAAGCGTGGGATGCAGTGGTGTAAAGTGTGGGATGCAGTGGTGTAAAGTGTGGGATGCAGTGGTGTAAAGTGTGGGATGCAGTGGTGTAAAGTGTGGGATGCAGTGGTGTAAAGAGTGGGATGCAGTGGTGTAAAGCGTGGGATGCAGTGGAGTAAAGCGTGGGATGCAGTGGTGTAAAGTGTGGGATGCAGTTGTGTAAAGTGTGGGGTGCAGTGGTGTAAAGAGTGGGATGCAGTGGTATAAATTGTAAAGCATGGGATGCAGTGGTGTAAAGTGTGGGATGCAGTGGTGTAAAGTGTGGGATGCAGTGGTATAAATTGTAAAGCATGGGATACAGTGGAGTAAAGTGTGGGATGCAGTGGTGTAAAGTGTGGGATGCAGTGGTGTAAAGTGTGGGATGCAGTGGAGTAAAGTGTGGGATGCAGTGGTGTAAAGCGTGGGATGCAGTGGTGTAAAGCATGGGATTAAGTGGTGTAAAGCGTGGGATACAGTGGTGTAAAGCGTGGGATGCAGTGGTGTAAAGCGTGGGATGCAGTGGTGTAAAGCGTGGGGTACAGTGGTGTAAAGCGTGGCATGCAGTGGTGTAAAGCGTGGGGTACAGTGGTGTAAAGCGTGGGATGCAGTGGTATAAATTGTAAGGAATGGGATGCAGTGGGGTAAAGCGTGGGATACAGTGGTGTAAAGCGTGGGATACAGTGGTGTAAAGCATGGGATGCAGTGGTGTAAAGCGTGGGATGCAGTGGTGTAAAGCGTGGGATGCAGTGGTCTAAAGCGTGGGATGCAGTGGTGTAAAGCATGGGATGCAGTGGTGTAAAGCGTGGGATGCAGTGGTCTAAAGCGTGGGATGCAGTGGTGTAAAGCATGGGATGCAGTGGTGTAAAGCGTGGGATGCAGTGGAGTAAAGTTTGGGATGCAGTGGTGTAAAGCGTGGGATGCAGTGGTGTAAAGCATGGGATGAAGTGGTGTAAAGCGTGGGATACAGTGGTGTAAAGCGTGGGATGCAGTGGTGTAAAGCATGGGATGCAGTGGTGTAAAGCGTGGGATGCAGTGGTGTAAAGCGTGGGATGCAGACAGTGGTGTAAAGCGTGGGATGCAGTGGTGTAAAGCATGGGGTACAGTGGTGTAAAGCGTGGGATGCAGTGGTGTAAAGCGTGGGATGCAGTGGTGTAAAGCGTGGGGTACAGTAGTGTAAAGCGTGGGGTACAGTGGTGTAAAGCGTGGGATGCAGTGGTATAAATTGTAAAGCATGGGATGCAGTGGTGTAAAGCGTGGGATACAGTGGTGTAAAGCATGGGATGCAGTGGTATAAAGCATTGGATGCAGTGGTGTAAAGCGTGGGATACAGTGGTGTAAAGTGTGGGATGCAGTGGTGTAAAGTGTGGGATGCAATGGTATAAATTGTAAAGCATGGGATTCAGTGGAGTAAAGTGTGGGATGCAGTGGTATAAATTGTAAAGCATGGGATGCAGTGGAGTAAAGTGTGGGATGCAGTGGTGTAAAGTGTGGGATGCAGTGGTGTAAAGTGTGGGATGCAGTGGTGTAAAGCGTGGGATGCAGTGGTGTAAAGCATGGGATGCAGTGGTGTAAAGTGTGGGATGCAGTGGTGTAAAGCGTGGGATGCAGTTGTGTAAAGCATGGGATGCAGTGGTGTAACGCGTGGGGTACAGTGGTGTAAAGCGTGGGGTACAGTGGTGTAAAGCGTGGGATGCAGTGGTGTAAAGTGTGGGATGCAGTGGAGTAAAGCGTGGGGTGCAGTGGTGTAAAGCGTGGGATGCAGTGGAGTAAAGCGTGGGATGCAGTGGAGTAAAGCGTGGGATGCAGTGGTGTAAAGTGTGGGATGCAGTGGTGTAAAGTGTGGGATGCAGTGGTATAAAGCGTAAGATGCAGTGGTATAAAGCATAGGATGCAGTGGTATAAAGCGTAAGATGCAGTGGTGTAAATTGTAAAGCGTAAGATGCATTGGAGTAAAGCGTGGGATGCAGTGGTGTAAAGCGTGGGATGCAGTGGAGTAAAGCGTGGGGTGCAGTGGTGTAAAGTGTGGGATGCAGTGGTGTAAAGTGTGGGATGCAGTGGTGTAAAGCGTGGGATGCAGTGGTGTAAAGCGTGGGGTACAGGTGTGTAAAGCGTGGGATGCAGTGGAGTAAAGTTTAAAGCGTAAGATGCAGTGGTGTAAAGCAAGGGATGCAGTGGAGTAAAGTGTAAAGCGTGGGATGCAGTGGAGTAAAGTGTAAAGCGTGGGATGCAGTGGTGTAAAGAGTGGGATGCATTGGTGTAAAGAGTGGGATGCAGTGGTGTAAAGAGTGGGATGCAGTGGTGTAAAGAGTGGGATGCAGTGGTGTAAAGCGTGGGATGCAGTGGAGTAAAGCGTGGGATGCAGTGGTGTAAAGTGTGGGATGCAGTGGTGTAAAGTGTGGGGTGCAGTGGTGTAAAGAGTGGGATGCAGTGGTATAAAGTGTGGGATGCAGTGGTGTAAAGTGTGGGATGCAGTGGTGTAAAGCGTGGGATGCAGTGGTGTAAAGTGTGGGATGCAGTGGTGTAAAGTGTGGGATGCAGTGGTGTAAAGCGTGGGGTACAGGTGTGTAAAGCGTGGGATGCAGTGGAGTAAAGTGTAAAGCGTAAGATACAGTGGTGTAAAGCAAGGGATGCAGTGGAGTAAAGTGTAAAGCGTGGGATGCAGTGGAGTAAAGTGTAAAGCGTGGGATGCAGTGGTGTAAAGAGTGGAATGCAGTGGTGTAAAGAGTGGGATGCAGTGGTGTAAAGAGTGGGATGCAGTGGAGTAAAGATTGGGATTCAGTGGTGTAAAGCGTGGGATGCAGTGGAGTAAAGCGTGGGATGCAGTGGTGTAAAGTGTGGGATGCAGTGGTGTAAAGTGTGGGATGCAGTGGTGTAAAGTGTGGGATGCAGTGGTGTAAAGTGTGGGATGCAGTGGTGTAAAGAGTGGGATGCAGTGGTGTAAAGCGTGGGATGCAGTGGAGTAAAGCGTGGGATGCAGTGGTGTAAAGTGTGGGATGCAGTTGTGTAAAGTGTGGGGTGCAGTGGTGTAAAGAGTGGGATGCAGTGGTATAAATTGTAAAGCATGGGATGCAGTGGTGTAAAGTGTGGGATGCAGTGGTGTAAAGTGTGGGATGCAGTGGTATAAATTGTAAAGCATGGGATACAGTGGAGTAAAGTGTGGGATGCAGTGGTGTAAAGTGTGGGATGCAGTGGTGTAAAGTGTGGGATGCAGTGGAGTAAAGTGTGGGATGCAGTGGTGTAAAGCGTGGGATGCAGTGGTGTAAAGCATGGGATTAAGTGGTGTAAAGCGTGGGATACAGTGGTGTAAAGCGTGGGATGCAGTGGTGTAAAGCGTGGGATGCAGTGGTGTAAAGCGTGGGGTACAGTGGTGTAAAGCGTGGCATGCAGTGGTGTAAAGCGTGGGGTACAGTGGTGTAAAGCGTGGGATGCAGTGGTATAAATTGTAAGGAATGGGATGCAGTGGGGTAAAGCGTGGGATACAGTGGTGTAAAGCGTGGGATACAGTGGTGTAAAGCATGGGATGCAGTGGTGTAAAGCGTGGGATGCAGTGGTGTAAAGCGTGGGATGCAGTGGTCTAAAGCGTGGGATGCAGTGGTGTAAAGCATGGGATGCAGTGGTGTAAAGCGTGGGATGCAGTGGAGTAAAGTTTGGGATGCAGTGGTGTAAAGCGTGGGATGCAGTGGTGTAAAGCATGGGATGAAGTGGTGTAAAGCGTGGGATACAGTGGTGTAAAGCGTGGGATGCAGTGGTGTAAAGCATGGGATGCAGTGGTGTAAAGCGTGGGATGCAGTGGTGTAAAGCGTGGGATGCAGACAGTGGTGTAAAGCGTGGGATGCAGTGGTGTAAAGCATGGGGTACAGTGGTGTAAAGCGTGGGATGCAGTGGTGTAAAGCGTGGGATGCAGTGGTGTAAAGCGTGGGGTACAGTAGTGTAAAGCGTGGGGTACAGTGGTGTAAAGCGTGGGATGCAGTGGTATAAATTGTAAAGCATGGGATGCAGTGGTGTAAAGCGTGGGATACAGTGGTGTAAAGCATGGGATGCAGTGGTATAAAGCATTGGATGCAGTGGTGTAAAGCGTGGGATACAGTGGTGTAAAGCGTGGGATGCAGTGGTGTAAAGCGTGGGATGCAGTGGTGTAAAGCGTGGGGTACAGTGGTGTAAAACGTGGGATGCAGTGGTGTAAAGCGTGGGATGCAGTGGTGTAAAGCGTGGGGTACAGTGGTGTAAAGTGTGGGATGCAGTGGTGTAAAGCATGTGATGCAGTGGAGTAAAGCGTGGGATGCAGTGGTGTAAAACATGGGATGCAGTGGTGTAAAGCGTGGGATACAGTGGTGTAAAGCGTGGGATGCAGTGGTGTAAAGCGTGGGATACAGTGGTGTAAAGTGTGGGATGCAGTGGTGTAAAGTGTGGGATGCAATGGTATAAATTGTAAAGCATGGGATTCAGTGGAGTAAAGTGTGGGATGCAGTGGTATAAATTGTAAAGCATGGGATGCAGTGGAGTAAAGTGTGGGATGCAGTGGTGTAAAGTGTGGGATGCAGTGGTGTAAAGTGTGGGATGCAGTGGTGTAAAGCGTGGGATGCAGTGGTGTAAAGCATGGGATGCAGTGGTGTAAAGTGTGGGATGCAGTGGTGTAAAGCGTGGGATGCAGTTGTGTAAAGCATGGGATGCAGTGGTGTAACGCGTGGGGTACAGTGGTGTAAAGCGTGGGGTACAGTGGTGTAAAGCGTGGGATGCAGTGGTGTAAAGTGTGGGATGCAGTGGAGTAAAGCGTGGGGTGCAGTGGTGTAAAGCGTGGGATGCAGTGGAGTAAAGCGTGGGATGCAGTGGAGTAAAGCGTGGGATGCAGTGGTGTAAAGTGTGGGATGCAGTGGTGTAAAGTGTGGGATGCAGTGGTATAAAGCGTAAGATGCAGTGGTATAAAGCATAGGATGCAGTGGTATAAAGCGTAAGATGCAGTGGTGTAAATTGTAAAGCGTAAGATGCATTGGAGTAAAGCGTGGGATGCAGTGGTGTAAAGCGTGGGATGCAGTGGAGTAAAGCGTGGGGTGCAGTGGTGTAAAGTGTGGGATGCAGTGGTGTAAAGTGTGGGATGCAGTGGTGTAAAGCGTGGGATGCAGTGGTGTAAAGCGTGGGGTACAGGTGTGTAAAGCGTGGGATGCAGTGGAGTAAAGTTTAAAGCGTAAGATGCAGTGGTGTAAAGCAAGGGATGCAGTGGAGTAAAGTGTAAAGCGTGGGATGCAGTGGAGTAAAGTGTAAAGCGTGGGATGCAGTGGTGTAAAGAGTGGGATGCATTGGTGTAAAGAGTGGGATGCAGTGGTGTAAAGAGTGGGATGCAGTGGTGTAAAGAGTGGGATGCAGTGGTGTAAAGCGTGGGATGCAGTGGAGTAAAGCGTGGGATGCAGTGGTGTAAAGTGTGGGATGCAGTGGTGTAAAGTGTGGGGTGCAGTGGTGTAAAGAGTGGGATGCAGTGGTATAAAGTGTGGGATGCAGTGGTGTAAAGTGTGGGATGCAGTGGTGTAAAGCGTGGGATGCAGTGGTGTAAAGTGTGGGATGCAGTGGTGTAAAGTGTGGGATGCAGTGGTGTAAAGCGTGGGGTACAGGTGTGTAAAGCGTGGGATGCAGTGGAGTAAAGTGTAAAGCGTAAGATACAGTGGTGTAAAGCAAGGGATGCAGTGGAGTAAAGTGTAAAGCGTGGGATGCAGTGGAGTAAAGTGTAAAGCGTGGGATGCAGTGGTGTAAAGAGTGGAATGCAGTGGTGTAAAGAGTGGGATGCAGTGGTGTAAAGAGTGGGATGCAGTGGAGTAAAGATTGGGATTCAGTGGTGTAAAGCGTGGGATGCAGTGGAGTAAAGCGTGGGATGCAGTGGTGTAAAGTGTGGGATGCAGTGGTGTAAAGTGTGGGATGCAGTGGTGTAAAGTGTGGGATGCAGTGGTGTAAAGTGTGGGATGCAGTGGTGTAAAGAGTGGGATGCAGTGGTGTAAAGCGTGGGATGCAGTGGAGTAAAGCGTGGGATGCAGTGGTGTAAAGTGTGGGATGCAGTTGTGTAAAGTGTGGGGTGCAGTGGTGTAAAGAGTGGGATGCAGTGGTATAAATTGTAAAGCATGGGATGCAGTGGTGTAAAGTGTGGGATGCAGTGGTGTAAAGTGTGGGATGCAGTGGTATAAATTGTAAAGCATGGGATACAGTGGAGTAAAGTGTGGGATGCAGTGGTGTAAAGTGTGGGATGCAGTGGTGTAAAGTGTGGGATGCAGTGGAGTAAAGTGTGGGATGCAGTGGTGTAAAGCGTGGGATGCAGTGGTGTAAAGCATGGGATTAAGTGGTGTAAAGCGTGGGATACAGTGGTGTAAAGCGTGGGATGCAGTGGTGTAAAGCGTGGGATGCAGTGGTGTAAAGCGTGGGGTACAGTGGTGTAAAGCGTGGCATGCAGTGGTGTAAAGCGTGGGGTACAGTGGTGTAAAGCGTGGGATGCAGTGGTATAAATTGTAAGGAATGGGATGCAGTGGGGTAAAGCGTGGGATACAGTGGTGTAAAGCGTGGGATACAGTGGTGTAAAGCATGGGATGCAGTGGTGTAAAGCGTGGGATGCAGTGGTGTAAAGCGTGGGATGCAGTGGTCTAAAGCGTGGGATGCAGTGGTGTAAAGCATTGGGTTGCAGTGGTGTAAAGCGTGGGATGCAGTGGAGTAAAGTTTGGGATGCAGTGGTGTAAAGCGTGGGATGCAGTGGTGTAAAGCATGGGATGAAGTGGTGTAAAGCGTGGGATACAGTGGTGTAAAGCGTGGGATGCAGTGGTGTAAAGCATGGGATGCAGTGGTGTAAAGCGTGGGATGCAGTGGTGTAAAGCGTGGGATGCAGACAGTGGTGTAAAGCGTGGGATGCAGTGGTGTAAAGCATGGGGTACAGTGGTGTAAAGCGTGGGATGCAGTGGTGTAAAGCGTGGGATGCAGTGGTGTAAAGCGTGGGGTACAGTAGTGTAAAGCGTGGGGTACAGTGGTGTAAAGCGTGGGATGCAGTGGTATAAATTGTAAAGCATGGGATGCAGTGGTGTAAAGCGTGGGATACAGTGGTGTAAAGCATGGGATGCAGTGGTATAAAGCATTGGATGCAGTGGTGTAAAGCGTGGGATACAGTGGTGTAAAGCGTGGGATGCAGTGGTGTAAAGCGTGGGATGCAGTGGTGTAAAGCGTGGGGTACAGTGGTGTAAAACGTGGGATGCAGTGGTGTAAAGCGTGGGATGCAGTGGTGTAAAGCGTGGGGTACAGTGGTGTAAAGTGTGGGATGCAGTGGTGTAAAGCATGTGATGCAGTGGAGTAAAGCGTGGGATGCAGTGGTGTAAAACATGGGATGCAGTGGTGTAAAGCGTGGGATACAGTGGTGTAAAGCGTGGGATGCAGTGGTGTAAAGCGTGGGATGCAGTGGTGTAAAGCGTGGGATGCAGTGGAGTAAAGCGTGGGATGCAGTGGTGTAAAGTGTGGGATGCAGTTGTGTAAAGTGTGGGGTGCAGTGATGTAAAGTGTGGGATGCAGTGGTATAAATTGTAAAGCATGGGATGCAGTGGAGTAAAGTGTGGGATGCAGTGGTGTAAAGTGTGGGATGCAGTGGTGTAAAGTGTGGGATGCAGTGGTGTAAAGTGTGGGATGCAGTGGAGTAAAGTGTGGGATGCAGTGGTGTAAAGCGTGGGATGCAGTGGTGTAAAGCATGGGATTAAGTGGTGTAAAGCGTGGGATACAGTGGTGTAAAGCGTGGGATGCAGTGGTGTAAAGCGTGGGATGCAGTGGTGTAAAGCGTGGGGTACAGTGGTGTAAAGCGTGGCATGCAGTGGTGTAAAGCGTGGGGTACAGTGTTGTAAAGCGGGGGATGCAGTGGTATAAATTGTAAGGAATGGGATGCAGTGGGGTAAAGCGTGGGATACAGTGGTGTAAAGCGTGGGATACAGTGGTGTAAAGCATGGGATGCAGTGGTGTAAAGCGTGGGATGCAGTGGTGTAAAGCGTGGGGTGCAGTGGGGTAAAGCGTGGGATGCAGTGGTGTAAAGCGTGGGATGCAGTGGTGTAAAGCATGGGATGAAGTGGTGTAAAGCCTGGGATACAGTGGTGTAAAGCGTGGGATGCAGTGGTGTAAAGCATGGGATGCAGTGGTGTAAAGCGTGGGGTGCAGTGGGGTAAAGCGTGGGATGCAGTGGTGTAAAGCGTGGGATGCAGTGGTGTAAAGCTTGGGATACAGTGGTGTAAAGCGTGGGATGCAGTGGTGTAAAGCATGGGATGCAGTGGTGTAACGCGTGGGGTACAGTGGTGTAAAGCGTGGGGTACAGTGGTGTAAAGCGTGGGATGTAGTGGTGTAAAGTGTGGGATGCAGTGGAGTAAAGCGTGGGGTGCAGTGGTGTAAAGCGTGGGATGCAGTGGAGTAAAGCGTGGGATGCAGTGGAGTAAAGTGTGGGATGCAGTGGTGTAAAGCGTGGGATGCAGTGGTGTAAAGCATGGGATGAAGTGGTGTAAAGCGTGGGATACAGTGGTGTAAAGCGTGGGATGCAGTGGTGTATTGCATGGGATGCAGTGGTGTAAAGCGTGGGATGCAGTGGTGTAAAGCGTCGGATGCAGACAGTGGTGTAAATTCAATTCAATTCAATTCAAGTTTATTTGTATAGCGTTTTTCACAATACACATTGTTTCAAAGCAGCTTTACAGAAAATGCATTTTAAAAATATACATACAAAAATACAGTTAGTTAATCATGAAATTTAGGGCATAACATATCGCCGGCGTTGGGTCGTCTCTTCACAGGCGTCGAGTCGTCTCATCATAGGCGTTGGGGCATCTGAAGTCTCCATGAGAGGCTGGATACAGAACTGGAGCTGACGAACTCTATTTGAGTTATAGGGACAGGCGTCCCGAGATAACAACAAAAAAGGCAGATGGGAAATAATTAGCGTAGCTGCTGTTCATAATATGAATGCATTTGATCTGATTTAACTGTAGTATAAAAGGTATGAGATGCATCATGTGAATGCTTGGCTAAAGAGATGCGTCTTTAATCTAGTTTTAAACTGGGAGAGCGAGTCTGAGCCTCGGACAGTATCAGGAAGGCTATTCCAGAGTTTAGGAGCAAGATGTGAAAACGCCCTCCCTCCTTTAGTGGACTTAGTTATCCTAGGTACGACCAGAAGCCTCGAATTTAGCGATCTTAAAGAGCGCGATGGATTATATGGCGATAGAAGATCTCTTAAATACACAGGAGCTAAACCATTTAGGGCTTTATAGGTCAGTAACAATACTTTGTAATTGATACGGAACTTAATAGGTAACCAGTGTAGAGATGATAAAATTGGTGTTATATGATCATATTTTCTTGACCTAGTAAGAACTCTAGCGGCTGCATTTTGGACTAACTGTAGCTTGTTTACGGAGGATGCAGGACAACCAGCTAATAGAGCATTACAGTAATCTAGTCTCGAGGTCATGAATGCATGAATTAACTTTTCTGCATCAGAAACTGATAGCATATTACGTAGCTTAGCAATGTTTCTAAGGTGGAAAAAGGCTGTTCTTGTGACATTTGAAATATGATTTTCAAAAGACAAGTTGCGGTCTAGTATAACACCCAGGTCTTTTATTGTAGAGGATAAAGTAACAGGACGTCCATCTAGATTAAGGTTGTATTGTAAGAGGTTTTGTGGGCAGTTTTTTGGACCAATCAGTAATACCTCCGTTTTATCTGAATTTAATAGAAGAAAATTACACGTCATCCAATATTTTATATCTTTAACACACTCTGTCATTTTAGATAATTTAGTGTTATCATCTGGTCTAGATGAAATATATAATTGAGTGTCATCAGCATAACAGTGGAAACTTATTCCATGTTTTCTTATAATATTACCAAGTGGCAGCATATAAATTGAGAATAGCAGGGGGCCTAACACAGATCCCTGCGGCACTCCATAATTTACTGACGTTATCTTTGATTTTTCCCCATTTAAATGTACAAAATGGTAACGGTCTGATAGGTACGATCTAAACCAGCTTAATGCCTGTCCCTGTACACCAGTGTAATTTTGTAGTCGATCTAAGAGTATTTTATGATCTATAGTGTCAAACGCAGCACTAAGATCGAGTAAAACTAGTATTGAGATACAGCCTTGGTCAGAAGCTAAAAGTAAATCATTTGTAATTTTAACCAGCGCAGTTTCTGTGCTATGATGTGGCCTGAATCCAGACTGAAACTTTTCATAGATATCGTTTTCTTGCAAGAAAGAGCACAATTGAGCGGACACAACTTTTTCTAGTATTTTAGACATAAATGGAAGATTTGAAATGGGTCTGTAATTTGCTAGGTTATTTGGATCTAATTGTGGTTTCTTAATAAGAGGTTTTATAACTGCCAGCTTGAATGTTTTTGGAACATGTCCTAAAGATAGAGACGAGTTAATAATATTGAGAAGAGGCTCTTCCACTACAGGTAACACTTCTTTCAGTAGTTTAGTGGGTATTGGATCTAATAAACATGTTGTTGGTTTAGATGCAGTGATAAGTTTATTTAGCTCTTCCTGTCCTATAGTTGTAAAGCGCTGTAGTTGTTGAGGGGCAATAATTGAGGCTGAATCATAAGACGCTGTCAAAGATTGTACATTTACAATTGTGTTTCTGATGCTTTCTATTTTCTCAGTGAAGAAATTCATGAAATCATTACTATTAAAATGTAACGGAATATTTTGTTCAGGTGATGTCTGTTTATTTGTTAATCTAGCCACGGTGTTAAATAAAAACCTTGGATTGTTTTGGTTATTTTCTATTAGTTTGCGTAGATGCTCAGCCCTGGCTGCTTTTAGAGCCTTTTTATAACGTGACATACTGTCTTTCCACGCGATTCTAAAGACCTCTAAATTAGTTTGTTTCCATTTGCGCTCTAAGTTACGAGTTTCTCTCTTGATAACATGCGTAGCACTGTTGTACCATGGTGCTTTAGTTTTCTCTCTAACCTTTTTTAATCTAATTGGTGCAACAGTTTCTAATGTACTAGAGAAAATGTTGCTCATACTGCTAGTCATTTCCTCTAGCTCATCTGTTAGTTTGGGTTCACTGAGGAGCGGAGATAGATCAGGTAAGCTACTCAAGAATCTATCTATAGTGGTTGGAAGGATTGTTCTGCCTGGTCGATAACGTGCCGCAACATGACACATTTCAGCCGTACGTAGTATGCAAGTTACCATGTAATGATCAGTGACATCATCACTTTGCGGTATAATATCTATATCGGTTGGATCGGTTCCATATGATATAATTAAATCTAGAGTATGATTAAGACGATGAGTGGGACCACTAACGTTTTGCTTGACCCCAAAGGAGTTTAATAAATCTGTAAACGCAGCTCCTAACGCATCATTTGTGTTATCAACGTGTATGTTGAAATCTCCAACAATTATTGCCTTATCGACATTGACCAATAGATCTGAGAGAAAATCTGCAAACTCTTTTAGGAAATCAGCGTAAGGCCCTGGCGGTCTATATACGGTAGCCAAGGCTAGAGATAATAGGGATTTCTTTCTTACATCTAGGAGCGTAACATTTAATACAAGTACTTCAAACGAATTAAACCTGTGACCTGTTTTCTGAGTAACATTAAGAATATCTCTATAGATTGTTGCAACACCGCCGCCACGACCAATCAGACGGGGCTCATGCTTATAACCGTATCCTGGTGGAGTGGACTCATTAAGACCGAAATAATCATTTGGTTTAAGCCAGGTTTCAGTAAGGCAGAGTACATCGAAGCTATTATCAGTGACCATTTCATTTACAATAACCGCCTTAGGTGTAAGCGATCTAATGTTTAGAAGACCTAGCTTTAGAAATTGTTTTTGTTCACTAATAGCGAGATTTTCTGGTTTAATCACAATTAGATTTTTCTTAGATCCTGCAGTAGATTTATTGTTTGGCCTCACTAAACGAGGAATAGACACAGTTTCTATATAGTGTTCTACACTGGTAATTATATCAATTAATTTGGGACAGCAAAGAATGTGATTTGGACTTTGACTTACTAGTCATATGGTGTGTAACGTCTTGGAGATGCTGTCCGACAGTAAAGCGTGGGATGCAGTGGTGTAAAGCGTGGGGTACAGTGGTGTAAAGCGTGGGATGCAGTGGTGTAAAGCGTGGGATGCAGTGGTGTAAAGCGTGGGGTACAGTGGTGTAAAGCGTGGGGTACAGTAGTGTAAAGCGTGGGGTACAGTGGTGTAAAGCGTGGGATGCAGTGGTATAAATTGTAAAGCATGGGATGCAGTGGTGTAAAGCGTGGGATACAGTGGTGTAAAGCATGGGATGCAGTGGTATAAAGCATTGGATGCAGTGGTGTAAAGCGTGGGATAGAGTGGTGTAAAGCGTGGGATGCAGTGGTGTAAAGCGTGGGATGCAGTGGTGTAAAGCGTGGGGTACAGTGGTGTAAAACGTGGGATGCAGTGGTGTAAAGCGTGGGATGCAGTGGTGTAAAGCGTGGGGTACAGTGGTGTAAAGTGTGGGATGCAGTGGTGTAAAGCATGTGATGCAGTGGAGTAAAGCGTGGGATGCAGTGGTGTAAAACATGGGATGCAGTGGTGTAAAGCGTGGGATACAGTGGTGTAAAGCGTGGGATGCAGTGGTGTAAAGCGTGGGATGCAGTGGGGTAAAGCATGTGATGCAGTGGTGTAAAGCGTGGGGTACAGTGGTGTAAAGCGTGGGGTACAGTAGTGTAAAGCGTGGGGTACAGTGGTGTAAAGCGTGGGATGCAGTGGTATAAATTGTAAAGCATGGGATGCAGTGGTGTAAAGCGTGGGATACAGTGGTGTAAAGCATGGGATGCAGTGGTATAAAGCATGGGATGCAGTGGTGTAAAGCGTGGGATACAGTGGTGTAAAGCGTGGGATGCAGTGGTGTAAAGCGTGGGATGCAGTGGTGTAAAGCGTGGGGTACAGTGGTGTAAAACGTGGGATGCAGTGGTGTAAAGCGTGGGATGCAGTGGTGTAAAGCGTGGGGTACAGTGGTGTAAAGTGTGGGATGCAGTGGGGTAAAGCATGTGATGCAGTGGAGTAAAGCGTGGGATGCAGTGGTGTAAAACATGGGATGCAGTGGTGTAAAGCGTGGGATACAGTGGTGTAAAGCGTGGGATGCAGTGGTGTAAAGCGTGGGATGCAGTGGTGTAAAGCGTGGGATGCAGTGGAGTAAAGCGTGGGATGCAGTGGAGTAAAGCGTGGGATGCAGTGGTGTAAAGTGTGGGATGCAGTGGTGTAAAGAGTGGGATGCAGTGGTATAAATTGTAAAGCATGGGATGCAGTGGTGTAAAGTGTGGGATGCAGTGGTGTAAAGTGTGGGATGCAGTGGTATAAATTGTAAAGCATGGGATGCAGTGGAGTAAAGTGTGGGATGCAGTGGTGTAAAGTGTGGGATGCAGTGGTGTAAAGTGTGGGATGCAGTGGTGTAAAGTGTGGGATGCAGTGGAGTAAAGTGTGGGATGCAGTGGTGTAAAGCGTGGGATGCAGTGGTGTAAAGCATGGGATTAAGTGGTGTAAAGCGTGGGATACAGTGTTGTAAAGCGTGGGATGCAGTGGTGTAAAGCGTGGGATGCTGTGGTGTAAAGCGCGGGGTACAGTGGTGTAAAGCGTGGCATGCAGTGGTGTAAAGCGTGGGGTACAGTGGTGTAAAGAGTGGGATGCAGTGGTATAAATTGTAAGGAATGGGATGCAGTGGGGTAAAGCGTGGGATACAGTGGTGTAAAGCATGGGAAAGCATGTAAAGCACGCTTTACACCACTGCATCCCACACTTTACACCATTGCATCCCACGCTTTACACCACTGCATCCCAGGCTTTACACCACTGCATCCCACACTTTACACCATTGCATCCCACGCTTTACACCACTGCATCCCACACTTTAGACCACTGCATCCCACGCTTTACACCACTGCATCCCACACTTTACACCACTGCATCCCAACGCTTTGCACCACTGCATTCCACGCTTTACACCACTGCATCCCACACTTTACACCACTGCATCCCACACTTTACTCCACTGCATCCCAACGCTTTGCACCACTGCATCCCAGGCTTTACACCACTGCATCCCACACTTTACACCACTGCATCCCACACTTTACTCCACTGCATCCCACACTTTACACCACTGCATCCCAACGCTTTGCACCACTGCATCCCACGCTTTACACCACTGCATCCCACGCTTTACACCTCTGCATCCCACACTTTACCCCACTGCATCCCACTCTTTACACCACTGCATCCCACACTTTACACCAGTGCATCCCACACTTTACACCATTGCATCCCACACTTTACACCATTGCATCCTACGCTTTACACCACTGCATCCCACACTTTAGACCACTGCATCCCACGCTTTACACCACTGCATCCCAACGCTTTACACCACTGCATCCCAGGCTTTACACCACTGCATCCCACACTTTAGACCACTGCATCCCACGCTTTACACCACTGCATCCCACACTTTAGACCACTGCATCCCACGCTTTACACCACTGCATCCCAACGCTTTACACCACTGCATCCCAACGCTTTACACCACTGCATCCCACACTTTACACCATTGCATCCTACGCTTTACACCACTGCATCCCACACTTTACACCACTGCATCCCACGCTTTACACCACTGCATCCCAACGCTTTACACCACTGCATCCCACACTTTACCCCACTGCATCCCACGCTTTACACCACTGCATCCCACACTTTACACCATTGCATCCTACGCTTTACACCACTGCATCCCACGCTTTACACCACTGCATCCCAACGCTTTACACCACTGCATCCCACGCTTTACACCACTGCATCCCACACTTTACACCATTGCATCCTACGCTTTACACCACTGCATCCCACACTTTAGACCACTGCATCCCACGCTTTACACCACTGCATCCCAGGCTTTACACCACTGCATCCCACACTTTAGACCACTGCATCCCACGCTTTACACCACTGCATTCCACGCTTTACACCACTGCATCCCAACGCTTTGCACCACTGCATCCCAGGCTTTACACCACTGCATCCCACACTTTAGACCACTGCATCCCACG
>JARPMJ010003601.1:27500-89909 GCA_033366665.1 Phoxinus dragarum
TTGCTCCAGTGTTTATTCCTGGCTTGTAAACGCTTTTAATTTCATCATAATTCACAAAGATCTCTTCATCTTCAGAAGAGAAGTGAATTGCGAGACTCTCTCACGAGAAGTGAATCAAACCAACGCTCTCCAGGTGGCGTGTGATTGGCTGTTCGCTGATGATGTCACACTTTCAGCTGCTTCGGTTAATCACAAACTCTGGATCAAACCTGAGTCGACAGAGAGCGTTTAAAACAAGCTTTTTGAGGCGCTGTGGATTGGATTTATCTGGATTTGTCAACTCTAAACCTGCTCTACACTAGCTTTGTGGAACAGGCCTCCGGTTTATTTTAAGAGGTTTATCACTGAAAATCGCACTTTGTCTCGACTTTGTCGTAGTCTGTAAACAGCAAAAGCTTTCTTGTACACAACAGTGTTTTGCTTCGGGCAGAACTGATGGAACGGCAGTTTCAGTTTCCCCCCCGTTTGGCCTAAATCACTGTGTTCGTAGTCATCCAGATGGAAATGTTTTTTCAGATTGTGTTCTCTCCGTATTTCCAATTCTTTGCCGCCTTTAGTCGCTGTCTACAACGCGTTGGAAACCAACAGTGACTGGAAAACTCCCGCTAAACATTTACTCTTTTAATTCTTGCACCCGGAAACAACACAAGTTGAGAACATTATGACTTAAAGTTTGCGAAGAAGTATTTCCTACTAAAGCAAGGCAGTATTTGACTCTAGGGAAGACTACAGCCTCTCTTCTCGAGTCAGGAAGCACCGATTTCCAGTTTTACTGAAAGCCCATTTTGCCCGTGGTAAGCTCCCCCTTTAAGCTCTATATCGACAGCATGTGTGGCATAATGTCAATGACCATAGAAAATTATTAATGGCTTTGTTTTTTTTCCACAGTAAGGCACAACGGAGGAATACGGGGAACTAAACAAAACGTTCCTCTCGTCTCACATCAGTCAGTGTTGAAGATGGATTTGTGTGGATTTCAATTGAAGGTGAAAAACTCATGCAGAGGAATGTCTTCAAAGTTTCTCTTAAATTTCATTAGAAGAGAAACAAAATAAATCAAACTACACACAGGTTAAGATGAGCCACAAAACAGGTTAAGATGAGAAGATCCTCCACATCAACAGATGATTTAACACGGCAGCTCAAACAAATAAACTATACTTTTACTCATCATTTATCAAAGTGCTTCGATAAAAATACAGGTATATAATGTTTTTTTTTTTTACATAAATAAATAAATAAAATTACCAGTCTAAATAATTTTCTGTGGTTTTCATCATTATGCCACAAATACGGCTGATTTTTTAAAATCATATTGCAAAAATGATCACCACTAAGCTCCTATTTGTTAAGAAAGAAACAATCTTTCATCACAAAAGCGTCTCCCACATTCCCTCGGTCTTCACAGCCATCATCAGTATGCGCTGGGTTCGGCACACTGATAACGGATCCGCCCGTTCTGAGCTGCTGGCCTGAAGCTTCAGGCAAATAGGAAACTGGTGGCCTGTTCTCAGTCTGAATCCTCTGCATGCTCCGTCACCTCTGCCTAAATGGCCTTTGATTCTCTAGCCTTGAGAGCAAAGCTGCAAATGAAAGGATGGGACAATAGGGCGAGGCTGAACTCATAAGAAAAATAAGGTTCCTGTTCTTCCTGATGTCATCGCATTGTCTGCGGAAAACGAGAACATGTCTGAAGCTCATCAAGAGAACGCTGGTTACGAGTCTGAAGCTCATCTAGAGAACGCTGGATACGAGTCTGAAGCTCATCGAGAGAACGCTGGTTACGAGTCTGAAGCTCATCTAGAGAACGCTGGTTACGAGTCTGAAGCTCATCTAGAGAACGCTGGTTACGAGTCTGAAGCTCATCTAGAGAACGCTGGTTACGAGTCTGAAGCTCATCTAGAGAACGCTGGATACGAGTCTGAAGCTCATCGAGAGAACGCTGGTTACGAGTCTGAAGCTCATCTAGAGAACGCTGGATACGAGTCTGAAGCTCTTCGAGAGAACGCTGGTTACGAGTCTGAAGCTCTTCGAGAGAACGCTGGTTACGAGTCTGAAGCTCATCTAGACAACGCTGGTTACGAGTCTGAAGCTCATCTAGAGAACGCTGGTTACGAGTCTGAAGCTCATCGAGAGAACGCTGGTTAATAGTCTGAAGCTCATTGAGAGAACGCTGGTTACGAGTCTGAAGCTCATCGAGAGAACGCTGGTTACGAGTCTGAAGCTCATCTAGAGAACGCTGGTTACGAGTCTGAAGCTCATCGAGAGAACGCTGGTTACGAGTCTGAAGCTCATCTAGAGAACGCTGGTTACGAGTCTGAAGCTCATCTAGAGAACGCTGGTTACGAGTCTGAAGCTCATCTAGAGAACGCTGGTTACGAGTCTGAAGCTCATCGAGAGAACGCTGGTTACGAGTCTGAAGCTCATCGAGAGAACGCTGGTTACGAGTATGAAGCTCATCGAGAGAACGCTGGTTACGAGTACGAAGCTCATCGAGAGAACGCTGGTTACGAGTCTGAAGCTCATCGAGAGAACGCTGGTTACGAGTCTGAAGCTCATCGAGAGAACGCTGGTTACGAGTCTGAAGCTCATCTAGAGAACGCTGGTTACGAGCTCGTCTGAATCTCATCTAGAGAACGCTGGTTACGAGTCTGAAGCTCATCGAGAGAACGCTGGTTACGAGTCTGAAGCTCATCTAGAGAACGCTGGTTACGAGCTCGTCTGAATCTCATCTAGAGAACGCTGGTTACGAGTCTGAAGCTCATCGAGAGAACGCTGGTTACGAGTCTGAAGCTCATCGAGAGAACGCTGGTTACGAGTCTGAAGCTCATCGAGAGAACGCTGGTTATGAGTCTGAAGCTCATCTAGAGAACGCTGGTTACGAGCTCGTCTGAAGCTCATCTAGAGAACGCTGGTTACGAGTCTGAAGCTCATCTAGAGAACGCTGGTTACGAGTCTGAAGCTCATCTAGAGAACGCTGGTTACGAGTCTGAAGCTCATCGAGAGAACGCTGGTTACGAGTCTGAAGCTCATCTAGAGAACGCTGGTTACGAGTCTGAAGCTCATCTAGAGAACGCTGGTTACGAGTCTGAAGCTCATCGAGAGAACGCTGGTTACGGATCTGAAGCTCATCTAGAGAACGCTGGTTACGAGTCTGAAGCTCATCTAGAGAACGCTGGTTACGAGTCTGAATCTCATCGAGAGAACGCTGGTTACGAGTCTGAAGCTCTTCGAGAGAACGCTGGTTACGAGTCTGAAGCTCATCGAGAGAAGGCTGGTTACGAGTCTGAATCTCATCGAGAGAACGCTGGTTACGAGTCTGAAGCTCTTCGAGAGAACTCTGGTTACGAGTCTGAAGCTCATCTAGAGAACGCTGGTTACGAGTCTGAAGCTCATCTAGAGAACGCTGGTTACGACTCTGAAGCTCATCGAGAGAACGCTGGTTACGAGTCTGAAGCTCATCGAGAGAACGCTGGTTACGAGTCTGAAGCTCATCGAGAGAACGCTGGTTACGAATCTGAAGCTCATCTAGAGAACGCACGAGTCTGAAGCTCATCGAGAGAACGCTGGTTACGAGTCTAAAGCTCATCGAGAGAACGCTGGTTACGAGTCTGAAGCTCTTCGAGAGAACGCTGGTTACGAGTCTGAAGCTCATCTAGAGAACGCTGGTTACGAGTCTGAAGCTCATCTAGAGAACGCTGGTTACGACTCTGAAGCTCATCGAGAGAACGCTGGTTACGAGTCTGAAGCTCATCGAGAGAACGCTGGTTACGAGTCTGAAGCTCATCGAGAGAACGCTGGTTACGAGTCTGAAGCTCATCTAGAGAACGCACGAGTCTGAAGCTCATCGAGAGAACGCTGGTTACGAGTCTAAAGCTCATCGAGAGAACGCTGGTTACGAGTCTGAAGCTCATCTGAGACTTTGCTCAAAAGCAGAGAAAAGTTGCCTGAGTCTCTCTGCTCCGCCACATTTACTTCAAAGTTTCCCCTTTGGCCACAGTCTGAGCACGTGTGTAACCGCGCTGAATCCGGTCACGGATACACACACACATTTCTGCCATGTGGAAGAGAGACGTTCTCTGTGAAGGTGCCAGACTCCCGATTTAGGTAAATAACTAGAAGAATAACTAAGTGCAGTAAACAATCAGCACTGCAAACCAGAGTGTTTATGATTATGATTATAAGATAACGATTTTAGTTAATAAAACCACTCTTCACTTTATGAAGTGGTGACCTGGAATAGTTATGTTAAAGAGATATTTCTGTTTCATTTAAAATATAAACTTAGTTGATATAAATTGAAGTATGCTGGTTGTTTGATTGATGTTAAATAATATTTGTATATAATCTTAGATAATATCTAACAAAATAAGTTAATTTAGATGTTGTATTCATCATTGCATGGCATGCCCATTTCCACACAAGTTAAAGTGTACATGCTAAAGTTAAGCAGCATGTGCACGTTACAGTGATTTCACTGCACAAAAGGACACGGTCCCCTGTTAGATGGTAAAGTGGCGACACCTGCTTGGTTGCCTTTGAATTTAGCAATATTTCGTATTCTGACAACCTCTGAATGTAACAGCAATGTTCATATTAACACTAAAACACCAGTCCATGCCATCAAAAATACAGTGTAGAAAGATTTAACGGCTAGAGGAACCGTAAGCCTCGCACATTCGGTGTCCGCTCCAGGTGGAGAGCAGGCGCTTGTTTGGGCTTTTCCCCCGGGTTCGGGTCTGTGTGTTAAAGGGGCGAGTTTCTCATCACTCCTCCTAATGCGGGACCCACGGGGTCGGTGGCAGGCCCACAATACTGCCGTTGTATGGCTCCTGTCAGTGGCTCAAGTCAGGCTTCCTGTTCATTAGGCCTCTTTTCACCTCGTCACAATGAGCCGACTCAGCGGACGCCCCTCAACGCCTCTCAAAGCCCCAAACGCTGTTTATGCACGCCATTGTTGTTCTTTGTGTGGCCGCTCTTAATGCGCAGCGATTCGTCTGCTTTTGTGGCACCGAGCGCAACATTATCCGAGCCTGTGTGGCTTCAGATTCAAAGTGCTGGCTTCTCAGGGCCCTGAACAGGCCAAACACACACACAAAGCTACAGAAATGGACCTGTCTGCTGTAAACCAACCGTTTTCAACTGGAAGCTTGGCCTTTATGATGCAACATAACTAAAATAACCATGAAATCAAATCTGGGCTTTTGTGGCTTTTGGCATCTGTAGGTTTGAGCTCCTCTATATGTTGGTGTACTCCTAAAAATAACTTTTAACTTATATCATTAAATGTAATTAAACTAAATGAAAAAACTTTGTTCTCTCTTGAAGGAAAATGGACCATCTTTTTAGATTCAGTATACACAATTCTGACCAATCAGACGCTCTCTAGAATAATACGGTTCCTCTCTCAGATAAATCTGATTCCTTTAAATCACTTCATTTCATGCGACAGTGAAAGTGTCAAAGTTTATACAAAAATATGAAACAAAATAATAAATCCTCCGAACCCAGATTAGGATATCTATGACATGCTGCATCAGATAAACACAGACAGACAGCGCATGAGATAAATGCACATGTTGCATTTTACTGACGCAGAATTACCCTGATGACTTCACCCGATTCGTTCTTCTCGTCTCCCGTCAGGCCGTACTGAAGCTGAGGAAGAGTTTCATCCGGTCGCTCTCTCACACACCGATCCTCTGAAGAAGGTCTCTCCTAAACCTGCACCCCAGGTTTCTCCTAAACTTCAGCAGAAGAGAAAACAGTACAGAGCAATACAATTAAAGATATAGTTCAGAAATTAATATTGTGGCATCATTTACTCCATCATATCAGTCCAAACCAGACCTGTAGGTTGGACCTAAATTATGAATTATTTATAAATATACTGGCTAATGTTCTTACAGTTAAGCTCTATATGTTCAAAAGCACAGGTTTGTCTGTGGATAATGGGAAGGAATTTCAAAAAATAAGTTTGATTTTCATGAATGTTGAATTAATCTAGTTTTATTAATATTTAAAATTATTTTTATTTTTCATCTATTTAAAATAAAGTTTCAGTAATTTAGTAATTTGTGTTTTTGTCAATTTCATAATGTTTTTAAATATGTCAACAGTTTTTATTCATTTTTATTTCAGTTTTAGTTTCAGTTATTTTAGTACAGTTAAAATTAATGGAAATGAGCACCACTGTATCCGACACTTTACCCCACTGCATCCCACTCTTTACTCCACTGCATCCCACTCTTTACACCACTGCATCCCACTCTTTACACCACTGCATCCCACTCTTTACTCCACTGCATCCCACTCTTTACTCCACTGCATCCCACTCTTTACACCACTGCATCCCACTCTTTACACCACTGCATCCCACTCTTTACTCCACTGCATCCCACTCTTTACACCACTGCATCCCACACTTCACACCACTGCATCCCACTCTTTACTCCACTGCATCCCGGACTTTACACCACTGGATCCCACGCTTTACACCACTGCATCCCACTCTTTACTCCACTGCATCCCACTCTTTACTCCATTGCATCCACACTTTACACCACTGCATCCCACGCTTTACACTACTGCATCCCACGCTTTACACCACTGCATCCCACACTTTACAACACTGCATCCACTCTTTACACCACTGCATCCACACTTTACACCACTGCATCCCACGCTTTACACCACTGCATCCCACACTTTACACCACTGCATCCACGCTTTACACCACTGCATCCCACTCTTTACACCACTGCATCCACGCTTTACACCACTGCATCCCACGCTTTACAACACTGCATCCCACACTTTACAACACTGCATCCACACTTTACACCACTGCATCCCACTCTTTACACCACTGCATCCACGCTTTACACCACTGCATCCACACTTTACACCACTGCATCCCACGCTTTACACCACTGCATCCACACTTTACACCACTGCATCCACGCTTTACACCACTGGATCCACACTTTACACCACTGCATCCCACGCTTTACACCACTGCATCCACGCTTTACACCACTGGATCCACACTTTACACCACTGCATCCCACGCTTTACACCACTGCATCCACACTTTACACCACTGCATCCCACACTTTACAACACTGCATCCACTCTTTACACCACTGCATCCACACTTTACACCACTGCATCCCACGCTTTACACCACTGCATCCCACACTTTACACCACTGCATCCACGCTTTACACCACTGCATCCCACTCTTTACACCACTGCATCCACGCTTTACACCACTGCATCCCACGCTTTACAACACTGCATCCCACACTTTACAACACTGCATCCACACTTTACACTACTGCATCCCACTCTTTACACCACTGCATCCACGCTTTACACCACTGCATCCACACTTTACACCACTGCATCCCACGCTTTACACCACTGCATCCACACTTTACACCACTGCATCCCACGCTTTACACCACTGCATCCCACACTTTACACCACTGCATCCATACTTTACACCACTGCATCCCACGCTTTACACCACTGCATCCACGCTTTACACCACTGGATCCACACTTTACACCACTGCATCCCACGCTTTACACCACTGCATCCACACTTTACACCACTGCATCCCACGCTTTACACCACTGCATCCCACACTTTACACCACTGCATCCACACTTTACACCACTGCATCCCACGCTTTACACCACTGCATCCCACACTTTACACCACTGCATCCACGCTTTACACCACTGCATCCCACGCTTTACAACACTGCATCCCACACTTTACAACACTGCATCCACACTTTACACCACTGCATCCCACTCTTTACACCACTGCATCCACGCTTTACACCACTGCATCCACACTTTACACCACTGCATCCCACGCTTTACACCACTGCATCCACACTTTACACCACTGCATCCCACGCTTTACACCACTGCATCCCACACTTTACACCACTGCATCCACACTTTACACCACTGCATCCCACGCTTTACACCACTGCATCCACACTTTACACCACTGCATCCCACGCTTTACACCACTGCATCCCACACTTTACACCACTGCATCCACACTTTACACCACTGCATCCCACGCTTTACACCACTGCATCCACACTTTACACCACTGCATCCCACGCTTTACACCACTGCATCCCACGCTTTACACCACTGCATCCACACTTTACACCACTGCATCCCACGCTTTACACCACTGCATCCACGCTTTACACCACTGGATCCCACGCTTTACACCACTGCATCCCACGCTTTACTCCACTGTACCCCACGCTTTACACCACTGGATCCCACGCTTTACACCACTGCATCCCATGCTTTACACCACTGTACCCCACGCTTTACTCCACTGCATCCCACTCTTTACACCACTGCACCCCACGCTTTACACCATTGCATCCCACTCTTTACTCCACTGCATCCCACACTTTACACCACTGCATCCCACACTTTACACCACTGCATCCCACACTTTACACCACTGCATCCCACACTTTACTCCACTGCATCCCACACTTTACACCACTGCATCCCACACTTTATGCCATTGCATCCCACTCTTTACGCCATTGCACCCCACTCTTTACACCACTGCACCCCACACTTTACTCCACTGCATCCCACGCTTTACACTACTGCATCCACGCTTTACACCACTGGATCCCACGCTTTACACCACTGCATCCCACGCTTTACTCCACTGGATCCCACGCTTTACTCCACTGCATCCCACACTTTACGCCATTGCATCCCACTCTTTACTCCACTGCATCCCACGCTTTACACTACTGCATCCACGCTTTACACCACTGCATCCCACGCTTTACACCACTGCATCCCACGCTTTACTCCACTGGATCCCACGCTTTACACCACTGGATCCCACGCTTTACACCACTGCATCCCACGCTTTACTCCACTGGATCCCACGCTTTACTCCACTGCATCCCACTCTTTACGCCATTGCATCCCACTCTTTACACCACTGGATCCCACGCTTTACACCACTGCATCCCACGCTTTACTCCACTGGATCCCACGCTTTACTCCACTGCATCCCACTCTTTACGCCATTGCATCCCACTCTTTACTCCACTGCATCCCACGCTTTACACTACTGCATCCACGCTTTACACCACTGGATCCCACGCTTTACACCACTGCATCCCACGCTTTACTCCACTGGATCCCACGCTTTACTCCACTGCATCCCACACTTTACACCACTGCATTCCACTCTTTACACTACTGCACCCCACTCGTTACACCACTGCATCCCACGCTTTACACCACTGCACCCCACACTTTACACCACTGCATCCCACGCTTTACACCACTGCACCCAACGCTTTACACCACTGCACCCCACGCTTTACACCACTGCATCCCACTCTTTACACCACTGCATCCCACTCTTTACACCACTGCATCCCACTCTTTACACCACTGCACCCCATTCTTTACACCACTGCATCCCAGGCTTTACACCACTGCACCCCAGGCTTTACACCACTGCATCCCACACTTTACACCACTGCATCCCACACTTTACACCACTGCATCCCACGCTTTACACCACTGCATCCCACTCTTTACACCACTGCATCCCACACTTTACACCACTGCATCCCACTCTTTACACCACTGCATCCCACTCTTTACACCACTGCATCCCACACTTTACACCACTGCATCCCACTCTTTACACCACTGCATCCCACACTTTACACCACTGCATCCCACGCTTTACACCACTGCACCCCACGCTTTACACCACTGCATCCCACTCTTTACACCACTGCATCCCACGTTTTTACACCTCTGCATCCCACACTTTACACCACTGCATCCCACGCTTTACACCACTGCATCCCAAACTTTACACCACTGCATCCCACGCTTTACACCACTGCACCCCACACTTTACACCACTGCATCCCACGCTTTACACCACTGCATCCCACGCTTTACTCCACTGCATCCCACACTTTACACCACTGCATCTCACACTTTACACCACTGCATCCCACGCTTTACACCACTGCATCCCACGCTTTACACCACTGCATCCCACGCTTTACACCACTGCATCCCACACTTTACACCACTGCATCCCACGCTTTACACCACTGCATCCCACACTTTACACCTCTGCATCCCACGCTTTACACCACTGCATCCCACACTTTACACCACTGCATCCCACACTTTACACCACTGCATCCCACACTTTACACCACTGCATCCCACGCTTTACACCACTGCATCCCACACTTTACACCACTGCACCCCACACTTTACACCACTGCATCCCACGCTTTACACCACTGCATCCCACACTTTACACCACTGCATCCCACGCTTTACACCACTGCATCCCACACTTTACACCTCTGCATCCCACGCTTTACACCACTGCATCCCACACTTTACACCACTGCATCCCACACTTTACACCACTGCATCCCACGCTTTACACCACTGCATCCCACGCTTTACACCACTGCACCCCACACTTTACACCACTGCATCCCACACTTTACACCACTGCATCCCACGCTTTACACCACTGCATCTCACACTTTACTCCACTGCATCCCACGCAGTGGCCATGGAAGTGATTGGAACACCTGATTAAAACAGTGATTTAATCGCTCTTTTGTTACTGAGGGAATCTGATGTCCTGTCTAGGTAAGATCTCAACTCAGCATCTGATAATGACTTCTCTCGTTCAGTCTTTTCTTCTGCAGCGCGGGATCATTGAGTCGAGAGCGGAAGATATGTTCTTTTTGGTTTCCCCACTTGAAATTACATCTATTAAGTAGTCTGGTGTTTCTGGAGTGATTTAATGAAGGCTGGTCGATGGTAATACTGTCACACTCTCTTCTCTCCTTCTGGCCTTCAAGGACTCTGAAATCAAGTGTTCGCATGTATTGCTTCTGGCTGATATTTTCATTAAGTGCATTCTTATCAAATAATGAAACCAGGAATCTGGCTCTTCCCAAATGCCATTACTTCACCAATAAAAAGCTTTCCAGAGTAATATCTGTTTTTGAGACAGGCTAATTTGAGGGAGGTTTTACATACCAGACTCGCCAGATTTCAATTAATTTCTATTCTGTACCTACAGATTCACCTGTGAGATTTCCTCTCTTTACTACAGAATATACATTTCTAAAAGCAATAAGCAGGGCTGAGCATTACAGTGATTATTTTCTTTAATAGCAATATGATTAAAAGCACCAATATTCAATAAATCTGCTTTTGAACACAGCCAGTCTATACTGAAATATTTGTTGTATATATAAAAAGTTTTTCTTTAAAGTAACACCAGGTTACTTTTAACTTTTAAGCTCTCGGGGTCCCCCTAGTTGGGAAACAGTATTGTCCTCTACTACTGTCGTAAACCCTGTCATACATGCACGTGCATTTGTTGACAACCATGACAGCCCTGAACACAGTAGGAGGAGTTCACATGCAGGTGTTCTGCTTGCGTCGCGTGTGAAATGTCTTCATCCAGGTACAGTGGCATATATTTCAGCATGTCATGATATGAATATAATTTCATGGGTTTTATTTTTTTTTCAAACGACAAATGATCGCGATGCTCACGTTTACAAGCCAGCGTCATTATAGTAGCCTAGTCTATTGGTTACCGTTTTACTGAATCTATATGATACTTCAATGCAATGTTTGATGAGTGGTAGATATAATAACCATATATCGTCAATATTATAATATCAAGAAGCTACTATAGATGAATCTGCAAATTTTACAAATCGATTTGCATTATAGCTTGAGGCAAGACAAATAAACAAATATCACAGACATGTTAGGTATCCTAAAATATGATTTTGTATCTTATATATTTACTTGCAAGAATGTAGCCCCTACCAAACTTGTACACATCCTTTAGACATAGGCTTTCATTTGATATTTGAAAGTCCGCATCGGTCGGGCATAGGGTTGCCTTTGATTTGTGAAAAACCGGGACACTAAGATTATTAGTATTTTTTGGGGTCTGAGTCTGAGTTGTAGGTTGTAAATAGTATTTTCTTTGACACTGGTGGCTCATCCGATTTTGTTGTGTTATCCTCCTCGTCCGACTCTCCCCCCATTTCACACAATAGATGTAAATAGACAGTTTTTTAAAAGCTAGCTAGCAACTAAACTCACACTGTATCATCTTGGATGTGTGTTGATGCGCGCGCGCGACCGACAGCACAGGCAATTGCTAGGCGATAAGTTGAGCTTGCAATCAAATAAAAGTAAACGCCTGGCATTGGCCAATCCACTGTTTTACCCGTTTTTACCATGGTTTTTACCCGTTTACGGACACAGGATTGGATGTACTCTACACAACTATGAAGAAAACACAGTAACAGTAGACGGAAATGGTTTAATTTGAAACCAGTAAATTCTACTTTAGAAGTACATTTTCACAAAAAAACGGGACAATTCGTGTCCCGAGAAATAATATACATTTTCCGGGACTGTCGCTCAAAAAAGAGAACAATCCCTGGAGAACCGGGACGGGTGGCATCGGGCACCCCTCCTCCTCCTCCTTCAGCTCACGCCAGTGTTGTTCCTCGTTCTGCCTTTAATGCGATCACTTTCTCGTTTCCTCTTTTTGCTTTCCTCCGACAAAACCTTTGCTTTCTTGCTTTTCTGTGCTGCTTCGTCCACGACTATAACATTTGGCAAACAAACGCAAGTTTGGCTCGCACGTCCGATTTTAAGGAAGTGGGGGTGGTGGTGGAAGTGACGTATATGCCGTAAAGCAGTCGAATTTTGTAGTTCTCTTTGTTCGCCGGTTACTACCCGAAACCCGAAGATCAGTGGCGCCGCCAGGGGGTGGCCACCCTTGGCCGACTCCTGGCCACCCCACTGGCCACCCCACTGGCCAGTATACATTTTAGTAGCATCAGTTATGCATTTCATCCCTAATGCACAGCCAGGCAGGCAAGCCGCTTTAGACTTACGATCGCACACAGTAGCCCGCCCCTCCCCCGCCCCTCCGTACATGCCGCTGTTGCGCGCTCAGACAGCAACAGCTCAGCGCGTGCACGTCGGTCAACAATTTTAAAAGAAGAAGACGAAGACTACCGGTAAGTAAATAAGTAAAAAATATTCTTTAGTAAAAGAAGACGGGGAATTATGTGTCGTGACGTGCTTTTTAAGTGCCAAATGGTTACAGTAGGCTATACTGTTACAACAGCTTTTTGATGCGTCTTTGACACGTTTTGATAAGAGTTACCTAGCTAACGTCGTTAGCTGGTGCATGTATATGTGTAACAGAGTTTAAATAATGCTGTTAAATTCATGCATTAATTGGGAAAACTCGACATTGGCTGTTGCATCACTCGCATTTGTGTGCGTGATATTGCGGGCGGAGCTACGTCACCACCAGCAGAGTCACATCTCTCACTGCTTGTAAGTCGCATCAATAAGAGCTGCGTCATAAAAACAGAGTTTAGATTGTTTTCAAGTGCAAGGTTGGACTTTATAAACTACACTCAAGTTTACTTCATGTGTCTGTTAGTTCCAAGTTCTGTCAGTCGAGTCATGTGTTATTTGCAATGATGAAATGGAGTGTGTGTATGTATTAACCTGCTTGTGAACTCTGTTTATTTCATTTAAGACATTCATGCAACGTGATGCACTGTCCGTTAAATATAACACAATAAACCCAAGTATATCAGTAGGAGTTTCCTTAAGTCTTTCTGATAGTTTTCTTCAGGCTAGTTTTCTTCAGGCCGGTTTACTACAACAGTAGAAAACAATTCTGAAATTATGGTTTATTGTTTTGGTGTGCCACCCCAAGATTTTAAGTGGCCCCATCTGGCCACCCCTATGAAAAATTTCTGGAGGCGCCACTGCCGAAGTTTAAAAGTACGATTAAAAACGCTACATACCCCGTCAAGCTATGGCAGACGTGTCATTCAACCTATTGTAAGTTGATGTACCATCACAAGAGACTTGGAAATATATTATTAAGGTTGAAAAGTAACCTAGTGCTGCTTTAAACTCTGAAAGAAGAACTTTAGCTGCTGATTCTGTTCCTCTTTAATGCATGCGGCCATTCATACATTAATATTCACCCTCCTCCAGATAATCACGGCGCTCTGTGATTTGTTTGCATTGATTAAATGACAGGGGCTGTCGCCACCCTAAAGCATGGTTATTAATTATTTTCCTATTGATATCATAACTGAATCAACAATGATTTCAGCAAGTGAAAGGGATTTCTCATCAGACAGCAGTGTGAATTACAAAGCTTGCGTTTTAATCAGCATGACATGGAGTAAAATCTTTACTGTTTTAATCAATCTTTAGAGACAGCCCACTTTAAATCTTTTATTTATAAGAATAATTGATTGGACGGCTTTTGCAGGAAGTTGGTGTTGACAGCACTTTGTTTGTTTGTTCTGAAATATCCAGCGTAAGGATGAGCTGAAAGCAACAGAAATCCCGATCCGTGTTTTATAACACAAAGGAACTCAAACTCTTCATCTGACAGCTTTACTGGAACTACTTCTCTTCTGCCCAGATACTATTAAAGACACACGTGGAGAGGATAAGAAAGCGTGTATATAATGGTATATATATATATATGGTAACACTACAATAAGGTTCATTAGTTAACATTAGTTAATGTATTAACTAAAATGAGCTAACAATGAGAAAAAATATTTGTTACAATATTTGTTAATCTTTGTTAATGTTAGTTAATAAAAATACAGCTGTTCATGTTAGTTGACAGTGCATTAACTAATGTTAACAAATACAACCTTTGATTTTAATAACGTATTAGTAAATGTAGAAATTATTATTAACTAAGATTAATGAATGCTGAAGAAGTATTGTTATTTTTTTGTTCATGTTAACTGAAGTAGTTAACTAATGTTAATGAATTAATATTATTGTAAAGTTTTACCATACAATTCACAATTAGTTTATATAAATATTTTATCTATTTATATAAAATTCCAGGTATATATTCTCTGAAAACACTTTTTTTCCTGTGCAATTTTGCTCAAATAAGCAGATGTGTGTTGTGAGTATATTATCATATGTTCTCCTGAAGTGACTGATATTCGAGCAGATGCTCTTCTGTTGTTCCTCACAGGTTAAACAGCCGGTGTGATAACAAGACCCTGGTTGTGTCTTAAGAGGATTTGTAGTGTTCCTGGTGTCGCAAGGTTATCGGTCCGGATAGGCTGTTCATCCGACAGCTTGAAGAAATCGCCCTGACCTCCTGTTATCAGTGTCCGGTGCGAGAGATAGGCTCTCGAGCGCTAACAGCCAACACTCTCCATACCTGCATACGCTCAGCAAACCACTATATCTCAGAGAACCACTACACCTCAGAGAACCACTACACCTCAGAGAACCACTACATCTCAGAGAACCACTACATCTCAGAAAACCACTACATCTCAGATAACCACTACATCTCAGATAACCACTACATCTCAGAGAACCACTACATCTCAGATAACCACTACATCTCAGAGAACCACTATATCTCAGAGAACCACTACATCTCAGAGAACCACTACATCTCAGATAACCACTACACCTCAGAGAACCACAACATCTCAGATAACCACTACACCTCAGAGAACCACAACATCTCAGATAACCACTACATCTCAGAGAACCACTATATCTCAGAGAACCACTACATCTCAGAGAACCACTACATCTTAGAGAACCACTACATCTCAGAGAACCACTACATATCAGAGAACCACTACATCTCAGAGAACCACAACATCTCAGATAACCACTACACCTCAGAGAACCACAACATCTCAGATAACCACTACACCTCAGAGAACCACAACATCTCAGAGAACCACTACATATCAGAGAACCACTACATATCAGATAACCACTAAGTATCAGATAACCACTACATATCAGATAACCACTACATCTCAGAGAACCACTACATCTCAGAAAACCACTACATCTCAGAGAACCACTACATCTCAGATAACCACTACACCTCAGAGAACCACTACACCTCAGAGAACCACTACATCTCAGAGAACCACTACATCTCAGATAACCACTGCATCTCAGAGAACCACTACACCTCAGAGAACCACTACATCTCAGAGAACCACTACATCTCAGAAAACCACTACATCTCAAAGAACCACTACATCTCAGATAACCACTACATCTCAGAGAACCACTATATCTCAGAGAACCACTACATCTCAGAGAACCACTACATCTTAGAGTACCACTACATCTCAGAGAACCACTACATATCAGATAACCACTACATATCAGATAACCACTACATATCAGATAACCACTAAGTACCAGATAACCACTACATCTCAGAGAACCACTACACCTCACATAACCACTACATATCAGATAACCACTAAGTACCAGATAACCACTACATCTCAGAGAACCACTACATATCAGATAACCACTAAATATCAGATAACCACTACATCTTAGAGAACCACTAAATCTCAGAGAACCACTACACCTCAGAGAACCACTAAATCTCAGAGAACCACTACATCTCAGAGAACCACTACATCTCAGAGAACCACTAAATATCAGAGAACCACTACATCTCAGAGAACCACTACATCTCAGAGAACCACTACATCTCAGAGAACCACTACATCTCAGAGAACCACTACATCTCAGATAACCACTACATATCAGAGAACCACTACACCTCAGAGAACCACTAAATCTCAGAGAACCACTACACCTCAGAGAACCACTAAATATCAGAGAACCACTACATCTCACATAACCACTACATCTCAGAGAACCACTACATATCAGAGAACCACTACATCTTAGAGAACCACTACATCTCAGAGAACCACTACACCTCAAATAACCACTACATATCAGATAACCACTAAATCTCAGAGAACCACTCAGAGAACCACTACATATCAGAGAACCACTACACCTCAGAGAACCACTACACCTCAGAGAACCACTACATCTCAGAGAACCACTACACCTCACATAACCACTACACATCAGAGAACCACTACATATCAGAGAACCACTACACCTCAGAGAACCACTAAATCTCAGAGAACCACTACACCTCAAAGTCCACAGTCAAAGTCCAAATCACATTCTTTGTTGTCCCAAATTAATTGATATAAGTACCAGTGTAGAACACTATATAGAAACTGTGTCTATTCCTCGTTTAGTGAGGCCAAACAATAAATCTACTGCAGGATCTAAGAAAAATCTAATTGTGATTAAACCAGAAAATCTCAATATTAGTGAACAAAAACAATTTCTAAAGCTAGGTCTTCTAAACATTAGATCGCTTACACCTAAGGCGGTTATTGTAAATGAAATGGTCACTGATAATAGCTTCGATGTACTCTGCCTTACTGAAACCTGGCTTAAACCAAATGATTATTTCGGTCTTAATGAGTCCACTCCACCAGGATACGGTTATAAGCATGAGCCCCACCTGATTGGTCGTGGCGGCGGTGTTGCAACAATCTATAGAGATATTCTTAATGTTACTCAGAAAACAGGCCACAGGTTTAATTCGTTTGAAGTACTTGTGCTAAATGTTACGCTCCCAGATGTAAGAAAGAAATCCCTATTATCTCTAGCCTTGGCTACTGTATATAGACCGCCAGGGCCCTACGCTGATTTCCTAAAAGAGTTTGCAGATTTTCTCTCAGATCTATTAGTCAATGTCGATAAGGCAATAATTGTTGGAGATTTCAACATACACGTTGATAACACAAATGATGCGTTAGGGACTGCGTTTACAGATTTATTAAACTCCTTTGGGGTCAAGCAAAACGTTAGTGGTCCCACTCATCGTCTTAATCATACTCTAGATTTAATTATATCATATGGAACCGATCCAACCGATATAGATATTATACCGCAAAGTGATGATGTCACTGATCATTACATGGTAACTTGCATACTACGTACGGCTGAAATGTGTCATGTTGCGCCGCGTTATCGACCAGGCAGAACAATCCTTCCAACTACTATAGATAGATTCTTGAATAGCTTACCTGATCTATCTCCGCTCCTCAGTGAACCCAAACTAACAGATGAGCTAGAGGAAATGACTAGCAGTATGAGCACCATTTTCTCTAGTACATTAGAAACTGTTGCACCAATTAGATTAAAAAAGGTTAGAGAGAAAATTAAAGCACCATGGTACAACAGTGCTACGCATGTTATCAAGAGAGAAACTCGTAACTTAGAGCGCAAATGGAAACAAACTAATTTAGAGGTCTTTAGAATCGCGTGGAAAGACAGTATGTCACATTATAAAAAGGCTCTAAAAGCAGCCAGGGCTGAGCATCTCCGCAAACTAATAGAAAATAACCAAAACAATCCAAGGTTTTTATTTAACACTGTGGCTAGATTAACAAATAAACAGACATCACCTGAACAAAATATTCCGTTACATCTTAATAGTAATGATTTCATGAATTTCTTCGCTGAGAAAATAGAAAGCATCAGAAACACAATTGTAAATGTACAATCTTTGACAGCGTCTTATGATTCAGCCTCAATTATTGCCCCTCAAGAACAACTACAGCGCTTTACAACTATAGGACAGGAAGAGCTAAATAAACTTATCACTGCATCTAAACCAACAACATGTTTATTAGATCCAATACCTAGTAAACTACTGAAAGAAGTGTTACCTGTAGTGGAAGAGCCTCTTCTCAATATTATTAACTCGTCTCTATCTTTAGGACATGTTCCAAAAACATTCAAGCTGGCAGTTATAAAACCTCTTATTAAGAAACCACAATTAGATCCAAATAACCTAGCAAATTACAGACCCATTTCAAATCTTCCATTTATGTCTAAAATACTAGAAAAAGTTGTGTCCGCTCAATTGTGCTCTTTCTTGCAAGAAAACGATATCTATGAAAAATTTCAGTCAGGATTCAGGCCACATCATAGCACAGAAACTGCGCTGGTTAAAATTACAAATGATTTACTTTTAGCTTCTGACCAAGGCTGTATCTCAATACTAGTTTTATTCGATCTTAGTGCTGCGTTTGACACTATAGATCATAAAATACTCTTAGATCGACTTCAAAATTACACTGGTGTACAGGGACAGGCATTAAGCTGGTTTAGATCGTACCTATCAGACCGTTACCATTTTGTCCATTTAAATGGGGAAAAATCAAAGATAACGTCAGTAAATTATGGAGTGCCGCAAGGATCTGTGTTAGGCCCTCTGCTATTCTCAATTTATATGCTGCCACTTGGTAATATTATAAGAAAACATGGAATAAGTTTCCACTGTTATGCTGATGACACTCAATTATATATTTCATCACGACCAGATGATAACACTAAATTATCTGAAATGACAGAGTGTGTTAAAGATATAAAATATTGGATGACGTGTAATTTTCTTCTATTAAATTCAGATAAAACGGAGGTATTACTGATTGGTCCAAAAAACTGCCCACAAAACCTCTTACAATACAACCTTAATCTAGATGGACGTCCTGTTACTTTATCCTCTACAGTAAAAGACCTGGGTGTTATACTAGACCGCAACTTGTCTTTTGAAAATCATATTTCAAATGTCACAAGAACAGCCTTTTTCCACCTTAGAAACATTGCTAAGCTACGTAATATGCTATCAGTTTCTGATGCAGAAAAGTTAGTTCATGCATTCATGACCTCGAGACTAGATTACTGTAATGCTTTATTAGCTGGTTGTCCTGCATCCTCCGTAAACAAGCTACAGTTAGTCCAAAATGCAGCCGCTAGAGTTCTTACTAGGTCAAGAAAATATGATCATATAACACCAATTTTATCATCTCTACACTGGTTACCTATTAAGTTCCGTATCAATTACAAAGTGTTGTTACTGACCTATAAAGCCCTAAATGGTTTAGCTCCTGTGTATTTAAGAGATCTTCTATCGCCATATAATCCATCGCGCTCTTTAAGATCGCTAAATTCGAGGCTTCTGGTCGTACCTAGGATAACTAAGTCCACTAAAGGAGGGAGGGCGTTTTCACATCTAGCTCCTAAACTCTGGAATAGCCTTCCTGATACTGTCCGAGGCTCAGACTCGCTCTCCCAGTTTAAAACTAGATTAAAGACGCATCTCTTTAGCCAAGCATTCACATGATGCATCTCATACCTTTTATACTACAGTTAAATCAGATCAAATGCATTCATATTATGAACAGCAGCTACGCTAATTATTTCCCATCTGCCTTTTTTGTTGTTATCTCGGGACGCCTGTCCCGAGATAACTCAAATAGAGTTCGTCAGCTCCAGTTATGTATCCAGCCTCTCATGGAGACTTCAGATGCCCCAACGCCTGTGATGAGACGACTCGACGCCTATGAAGAGACGACCCAACGTCGGCGATATGTTATGCCATAAATTTTATGATTAACTAACTGTATTTTGTGTGTATATTTTTGAAATGCATTTTCTGTAAAGCTGCTTTGAAACAATATGTATTGTGAAAAGCGCTATACAAATAAACTTGAATTGAATTGAATTGAACACCTCAGAGAACCACTAAATCTCAGATAACCACTACATCTTAGAGAACCACTACATCTCAGAGAACCACTACACCTCAAATAACCACTACATATCAGATAACCACTAAATCTCAGAGAACCACTCAGAGAACCACTACATATCAGAGAACCACTAAATCTCAGAGAACCACTACACCTCAGAGAACCACTACACTTCAGATAACCACTACATCTCAGAGAACCACTACACCTCAAATAACCACTACATATCAGATAACCACTAAATCTCAGAGAACCACTCAGAGAACCACTACATCTCAGAGAACCACTACATCTTAGAGAATCACTACACCTCAGAGAACCACTACATCTCAGAGAACCACTACATCTCAGAGAACCACTACATCTCAGAGAACCACTACATCTCAGAGAACCACTACATCTTAGAGAATCACTACACCTCAGAGAACCACTACACCTCAGAGAACCACTACATCTCAGAGAACCACTACATATCAGAGAACCACTACACCTCAAATAACCACTACATATCAGATAACCACTAAATCTCAGAGAACCACTCAGAGAACCACTACATCTCAGAGAACCACTACATCTTAGAGAATCACTACACCTCAGAGAACCACTACATCTCAGAGAACCACTACATCTCAGAGAACCACTACATCTCAGAGAACCACTACATCTCAGAGAACCACTACATCTCAGAGAACCACTACACCTCAGAGAACCACTACATCTCAGAGAACCACTACATATCAGAGAACCACTACATCTTAGAGAACCACTAAATCTCAGAGAACCACTACATATCAGATAACCACTACATCTTAGAGAACCACTAAATCTCAGAGAACCACTACACATCAGAGAACCACTACACCTCACATAACCACTACATATCAGAGAACCACTACATCTCAGAGAACCACTACATATCAGATAACCACTACATCTCAGAGAACCACTGCATCTCAGAGAACCACTGCATATCAGAGAACCACTACATCTTAGAGAACCACTACACCTCAGAGAACCACTACATCTCAGAGAACCACTACATCTCAGAGAACCACTACATCTCAGAGAACCACTATATCTCAGAGAACCACTATATCCTCAGAGAACCACTAAATCTCAGAGAACCACTACATCTCAGAGAACCACTACATCTCAGAGAACCACTATATCTCAGAGAACCACTAAATCTCAGAGAACCACTACATCTCAGAGAACCACTACACCTCAGAGAACCACTACATCTCAGAGAACCACTACACATCAGAGAACCACTACATCTCAGAGAACCACTACACATCAGAGAACCACTACATCTCAGAGAACCACTACATCTCAGAGAACCACTACACCTCAGAGAACCACTACATCTCAGAGAACCACTACATTTCAGAGAACCACTACACCTCAGAGAACCACTACACCTCAGAGAACCATATATCTCAGAGAACCACTACACCTCAGAGAACCACTACACCTCAGAGAACCACTACATCTCAGAGAACCACTACATCTCAGAGAACCACTACATCTCAGAGAACCACTATATCTCAGAGAACCACTATATCTCAGAGAACCACTAAATCTCAGAGAACCACTACATCTCAGAGAACCACTACATCTCAGAGAACCACTATATCTCAGAGAACCACTAAATCTCAGAGAACCACTACATCTCAGAGAACCACTACACCTCAGAGAACCACTACATCTCAGAGAACCACTACACATCAGAGAACCACTACATCTCAGAGAACCACTACACATCAGAGAACCACTACATCTCAGAGAACCACTACATCTCAGAGAACCACTACACCTCAGAGAACCACTACATCTCAGAGAACCACTACATTTCAGAGAACCACTACACCTCAGAGAACCACTACATCTCAGAGAACCACTACACCTCAGAGAACCACTACACCTCAGAGAACCACTACATCTCAGAGAACCACTACATCTCAGAGAACCACTACATCTCAGAGAACCACTATATCTCAGAGAACCACTAAATCTCAGAGAACCACTACATCTCAGAGAACCACTACATCTCAGAGAACCACTACACCTCAGAGAACCACTACATCTCAGAGAACCACTACACATCAGAGAACCACTACATCTCAGAGAACCACTACATCTCAGAGAACCACTACACCTCAGAGAACCACTACATCTCAGAGAACCACTACATTTCAGAGAACCACTACACCTCAGAGAACCACTACACCTCAGAGAACCATATATCTCAGAGAACCACTACACCTCAGAGAACCACTACACCTCAGAGAACCACTACATCTCAGAGAACCACTACATCTCAGAGAACCACTACATCTCAGAGAACCACTACATCTCAGAGAACCACTATATCTCAGAGAACCACTACATCTCAGAGAACCACTACACCTCAGAGAACCACTACATCTCAGAGAACCACTACACCTCAGAGAACCACTACACATCAGAGAACCACTGCATCTCAGAGAACCACTGCATATCAGAGAACCACTACATCTCAGAGAACCACTACATATCAGAGAACCACTACATCTCAGAGAACCACTATATCTCAGAGAACCACTACATCTTAGAGAACCACTACACCTCAGAGAACCCACTACATCTCAGAGAACCACTACATCTCAGAGAACCACTATATCTCAGAGAACCACTAAATCTCAGAGAACCACTACACCTCAGAGAACCACTACATCTCAGAGAACCACTACATCTCAGAGAACCACTATATCTCAGAGAACCACTAAATCTCAGAGAACCACTACACCTCAGAGAACCACTACATCTCAGAGAACCACTAAATCTCAGAGAACAACTACACCTCAGAGAACCACTATATCTCAGAGAACCACTACATCTTAGAGAACCACTACATCTCAGAGAACCACTACATCTCAGAGAACCACTATATCTCAGAGAACCACTAAATCTCAGAGAACCACTACACCTCAGAGAACCACTACATCTCAGAGAACCACTAAATCTCAGAGAACCACTACACCTCAGAGAACCACTACATCTCAGATAACCACTGCATCTCAGAGAACCACTGCATCTCAGAGAACCACTACATCTCAGAGAACCACTACATATCAGAGAACCACTACATCTCAGAGAACCACTATATCTCAGAGAACCACTACATCTTAGAGAACCACTACACCTCAGAGAACCACTACATCTCAGAGAACCACTACATCTCAGAGAACCACTATATCTCAGAGAACCACTAAATCTCAGAGAACCACTACACCTCAGAGAACCACTACATCTCAGAGAACCACTACATCTCAGAGAACCACTATCTCAGAGAACCACTAAATCTCAGAGAACCACTATATCTCAGAGAACCACTACATCTTAGAGAACCACTACACCTCAGAGAACCACTACATCTCAGAGAACCACTACATCTCAGAGAACCACTACACCTCAGAGAACCACTACATCTCAGAGAACCACTACATCTCAGAGAACCACTATATCTCAGAGAACCACTAAATCTCAGAGAACCCACTACACCTCAGAACCACTACATCTCAGAGAACCCACTAAATCTCAGAGAACAACTACACCTCAGAGAACCACTACATCTTAGAGAACCACTACATCTCAGAGAACCACTACATCTCAGAGAACCACTATATCTCAGAGAACCACTAAATCTCAGAGACCACTACACCTCAGAGAACCACTACATCTCAGAGAACCACTAAATCTCAGAGAACCACTACACCTCAGAGAACCACTACATCTCAGATAACCACTGCATCTCAGAGAACCACTGCATCTCAGAGAACCACTACATCTCAGAGAACCACTACATATCAGAGAACCACTACATCTCAGAGAACCACTATATCTCAGAGAACCACTACATCTCAGAGAACCACTACACATCAGAGAACCACTACATCTCAGTGAACCACTACACCTCAGAGAACCACTATATCACTATATCTCAGAGAACCACTATATCTCAGAGAACCACTACATCTCAGAGAACCACTACACCTCAGAGAACCACTACACCTCAGAGAACCATATATCTCAGAGAACCACTAAATCTCAGAGAACCACTACACCTCAGAGAACCACTACATCTCAGAGAACCACTACATCTCAGAGAACCACTATATCTCAGAGAACCACTAAATCTCAGAGAACCACTACACCTCAGAGAACCACTACATCTCAGAGAACCCACTAAATCTCAGAGAACCACTACACCTCAGAGAACCACTATATCTCAGAGAACCACTACATCTTAGAGAACCACTACATCTCAGAGAACCACTACACCTCAGAGAACCACTACATCTCAGAGAACCACTAAATCTCAGAGAACCACTACACCTCAGAGAACCACTACATCTCAGATAACCACTGCATCTCAGAGAACCACTGCATCTCAGAGAACCACTGCATATCAGAGAACCACTACATCTCAGAGAACCACTACATATCAGAGAACCACTACATCTCAGAGAACCACTATATCTCAGAGAACCACTACATCTCAGAGAACCACTACACATCAGAGAACCACTACATCTCAGAGAACCACTATATCACTATATCTCAGAGAACCACTATATCTCAGAGAACCACTACATCTCAGAGAACCACTACACCTCAGAGAACCACTACACCTCAGAGAACCATATATCTCAGAGAACCACTACACCTCAGAGAACCACTACACCTCAGAGAACCACTATATATCAGAAAACCAGTACACCTCAGAGAACCACTATATCTCAGAGAACCACTACACCTCAGAGAACCACTACATCTCAGATAACCACTATATCTCAGAGAACCACTATATATCAGAAAACCAGTACACCTCAGAGAACCACTATATATCAGAGAACCACTACACCTCAGAGAACCACTATATCTCAGAGAACCACTACACCTCAGAGAACCACTACATCTCAGAGAACCACTATATCTCAGAGAACCACTAAATCTCAGAGAACCACTACACCTCAGAGAACCACTATATCTCAGAGAACCACTACACATCAGAGAACCACTAAACCTCAGAGAACCACTACACCTCAGAGAACCACTACATCTCAGAGAACCACTATATCTCAGAGAACCACTAAATCTCAGAGAACCACTACACCTCAGAGAACCACTACACCTCAGAGAACCACTACACCTCAGAGAAACCACTAAATCTCAGAGAACCACTACACATCAGAGAACCACTACACCTCAGAGAACCACTAAATCTCAGAGAACCACTACACATCAGAGAACCACTGTATCTCAGAGAACCACTAAATCTCAGAGAACCACTACACCTCAGAGAACCACTATATCTCAGAGAACCACTATATCTCAGAGAACCACTACACCTCATAGAACCACTACATCTCAGAGAACCACTACACCTCAGAGAACCACTACATATCAGAGAACCACTACACATCACAGAAACCACTAAATCTCAGAGAACCACTACACATCAGAGAACCACTACACCTCAGAGAACCACTATATCTCAGAGAACCACTATATCTCAGAGAACCACTACACCTCATAGAACCACTACATCTCAGAGAACCACTACACCTCAGATAACCACTACATCTCAGAGAACCACTACACCTCAGATAACCACTACATCTCAGAGAACCACTACACCTCAGAGAACCACTACATATCAGAGAACCACTATATCTCAGAGAACCACTATCAGCAGCCATATCGCCCTGTAGCCCAAGACTGGTTTCCCACTGAAGCTAAGCGGGGCTGAGCCTGGTTAGTACTTGGATGGGAGACCTCCTGAGAAACCAGGTTGCTGCTGGAAGAGGTGTTAGTGTGGCCAGCAGGGGGGCACTCACCCTGTGGTCTGTGTGGGTCCAAATGCCCCAGTGTAGTGACGGGGACACTATACTGACAAAGAGCGCCGTCCTTCGGATGAGACGTTAAACCGAGGTCCTGACTCTCTGTGGTCATTAAAAATCCCAGGATGTCTTTCGAAAGAGTAGGGGTTTAACCCCGACATCCTGGCCAAATTTGCCCAGTGGCCACTGTCCATCATGGCCTCCTAATCATCCTCCTATATATACTAATTGGCTTCATCACTGTCTCCTTTCCACCAGTAAGCAGGTGTGTGGTGGGCGTTCTGGCGCAATATGGCTGCCGTCGCATCATCCAGGTGGATGCTGCACATTGGTGGTGGTTGAGGAGATTCCCCCCTTCTATGTAAAGCGCTTTGAGTGTCCAGAAAAGCGCTATATAAATCTAATTAATTATTATTATTATTAATCACTACATATCAGAGAACCACTACATCTCAGAGAACCACTACACCTCAGAGAACCACTACATCTCAGAGAACCACTACACCTCAGAGAACCACTACACCTCAGAGAACCACTACACATCAGAGAACCACTGCATCTCAGAGAACCACTACACATCAGAGAACCACTGCATCTCAGAGAACCACTACATCTCAGAGAACCACTACATCTCAGAGAACCACTACACCTCAGATAACCACTACATCTCAGAGAACCACTACACCTCAGAGAACCACTACATCTCAGAGAACCACTACATCTCAGAGAACCACTACATCTCAGAGAACCACTACACCTCAGATAACCACTACATCTCAGAGAACCACTACACCTCAGAGAACCACTACATCTCAGAGAACCACTACATCTCAGAGAACCACTACATCTCAGAGAACCACTATATCTCAGAGAACCACTACACCTCAGAGAACCACTACATCTCAGAGAACCACTACATCTCAGAGAACCACTACACCTCAGAGAACCACTATATCTCAGAGAACCACTACACATCAGAGAACCACTAAACCTCAGAGAACCACTACACCTCAGAGAACCACTACATCTCAGAGAACCACTATATCTCAGAGAACCACTAAATCTCAGAGAACCACTACACCTCAGAGAACCACTACACCTCAGAGAACCACTACACCTCAGAGAACCACTACACCTCAGAGAACCACTAAATCTCAGAGAACCACTACACATCAGAGAACCACTACACCTCAGAGAACCACTAAATCTCAGAGAACCACTACACATCAGAGAACCACTGTATCTCAGAGAACCACTAAATCTCAGAGAACCACTACACCTCAGAGAACCACTATATCTCAGAGAACCACTATATCTCAGAGAACCACTACACCTCATAGAACCACTACATCTCAGAGAACCACTACACCTCAGAGAACCACTACATATCAGAGAACCACTACACATCACAGAACCACTAAATCTCAGAGAACCACTACACATCAGAGAACCACTACACCTCAGAGAACCACTATATCTCAGAGAACCACTATATCTCAGAGAACCACTACACCTCATAGAACCACTACATCTCAGAGAACCACTACACCTCAGATAACCACTACATCTCAGAGAACCACTACACCTCAGATAACCACTACATCTCAGAGAACCACTACACCTCAGAGAACCACTACATATCAGAGAACCACTATATCTCAGAGAACCACTATCAGCAGCCATATCGCCCTGTAGCCCAAGACTGGTTTCCCACTGAAGCTAAGCGGGGCTGAGCCTGGTTAGTACTTGGATGGGAGACCTCCTGAGAAAACCAGGTTGCTGCTGGAAGAGGTGTTAGTGTGGCCAGCAGGGGGCACTCACCCTGTGGTCTGTGTGGGTCCAAATGCCCCAGTGTAGTGACGGGACACTATACTGACAAAGAGCGCCGTCCTTCGGATGAGACGTTAAACCGAGGTCCTGACTCTCTGTGGTCATTAAAAATCCCAGGATGTCTTTCGAAAGAGTAGGGGTTTAACCCCGACATCCTGGCCAAATTTGCCCAGTGGCCACTGTCCATCATGGCCTCCTAATCATCCTCCTATATATACTAATTGGCTTCATCACTGTCTCCTTTCCACCAGTAAGCAGGTGTGTGGTGGGCGTTCTGGCGCAATATGGCTGCCGTCGCATCATCCAGGTGGATGCTGCACATTGGTGGTGGTTGAGGAGATTCCCCCCTTCTATGTAAAGCGCTTTGAGTGTCCAGAAAAGCGCTATATAAATCTAATTAATTATTATTATTATTAATCACTACATATCAGAGAACCACTACATCTCAGAGAACCACTACACCTCAGAGAACCACTACATCTCAGAGAACCACTACACCTCAGAGAACCACTACCTCAGAGAACCACTACACATCAGAGAACCACTGCATCTCAGAGAACCACTACACATCAGAGAACCACTGCATCTCAGAGAACCACTACATCTCAGAGGAACCACTACATCTCAGAGAACCACTACACCTCAGATAACCACTACATCTCAGAGAACCACTACACCTCAGAGAACCACTACATCTCAGAGAACCACTACATCTCAGAGAACCACTACATCTCAGAGAACCACTACACCTCAGATAACCACTACATCTCAGAGAACCACTACACCTCAGAGAACCACTACATCTCAGAGAACCACTACATCTCAGAGAACCACTACATCTCAGAGAACCACTATATCTCAGAGAACCACTACACCTCAGAGAACCACTACATCTCAGAGAACCACTACATCTCAGAGAACCACTACACCTCAGAGAACCACTATATCTCAGAGAACCACTACACATCAGAGAACCACTAAACCTCAGAGAACCACTACACCTCAGAGAACCACTACATCTCAGAGAACCACTATATCTCAGAGAACCACTAAATCTCAGAGAACCACTACACCTCAGAGAACCACTACACCTCAGAGAACCACTACACCTCAGAGAACCACTACACCTCAGAGAACCACTAAATCTCAGAGAACCACTACACATCAGAGAACCACTACACCTCAGAGAACCACTAAATCTCAGAGAACCACTACACATCAGAGAACCACTGTATCTCAGAGAACCACTAAATCTCAGAGAACCACTACACCTCAGAGAACCACTATATTTCAGAGAACCACTATATCTCAGAGAACCACTACACCTCATAGAACCACTACATCTCAGAGAACCACTACACCTCAGAGAACCACTACATATCAGAGAACCACTACACATCACAGAACCACTAAATCTCAGAGAACCACTACACATCAGAGAACCACTACACCTCAGAGAACCACTATATCTCAGAGAACCACTATATCTCAGAGAACCACTACACCTCATAGAACCACTACATCTCAGAGAACCACTACACCTCAGATAACCACTACATCTCAGAGAACCACTACACCTCAGATAACCACTACATCTCAGAGAACCACTACACCTCAGAGAACCACAACATATCAGAGAACCACTATATCTCAGAGAACCACTATCAGCAGCCATATCGCCCTGTAGCCCAAGACTGGTTTCCCACTGAAGCTAAGCGGGGCTGAGCCTGGTTAGTACTTGGATGGGAGACCTCCTGAGAAAACCAGGTTGCTGCTGGAAGAGGTGTTAGTGTGGCCAGCAGGGGGCACTCACCCTGTGGTCTGTGTGGGTCCAAATGCCCCAGTGTAGTGACGGGGACACTATACTGACAAAGAGCGCCGTCCTTCGGATGAGACGTTAAACCGAGGTCCTGACTCTCTGTGGTCATTAAAAATCCCAGGATGTCTTTCGAAAGAGTAGGGGTTTAACCCCGACATCCTGGCCAAATTTGCCCAGTGGCCACTGTCCATCATGGCCTCCTAATCATCCTCCTATATATACTAATTGGCTTCATCACTGTCTCCTTTCCACCAGTAAGCAGGTGTGTGGTGGGCGTTCTGGCGCAATATGGCTGCCGTCGCATCATCCAGGTGGATGCTGCACATTGGTGGTGGTTGAGGAGATTCCCCCCTTCTATGTAAAGCGCTTTGAGTGTCCCAGAAAAGCGCTATATAAATCTAATTAATTATTATTATTATTAATCACTACATATCAGAGAACCACTATATCTCAGAGAACCACTACATCTCAGAGAACCACTACACCTCAGAGAACCACTACACCTCAGAGAACCACTACACATCAGAGAACCACTACATATCAGAGAACCACTACATCTCAGAGAACCACTACACATCAGAGAACCACTACATATCAGAGAACCACTACATCTCAGAGAACCACTATATCTCAGAGAACCACTAAATCTCAGAGAACCACTACATCTCAGAGAACCACTACATCTCAGAGAACCACTAAATCTCAGAGAACCACTACATCTCAGAGAACCACTACATCTCAGAGAACCACTACATCTCAGAGAACCACTACACCTCAGAGAACCACTACATCTCAGAGAACCACTAAATCTCAGAGAACCACTACATCTCAGAGAACCACTACATCTCAGAGAACCACTACATCTCAGAGAACCACTACACCTCAGAGAACCACTACATCTCAGAGAACCACTACACCTCAGAGAACCACTACACCTCAGAGAACCACTACACATCAGAGAACCACTGCATCTCAGAGAACCACTACACATCAGAGAACCACTGCATCTCAGAGAACCACTACACATCAGAGAACCACTGCATCTCAGAGAACCACTACATCTCAGAGAACCACTACATCTCAGAGAACCACTACACCTCAGATAACCACTACATCTCAGAGAACCACTACACCTCAGAGAACCACTACATCTCAGAGAACCACTACATCTCAGAGAACCACTACATCTCAGAGAACCACTACACCTCAGATAACCACTACATCTCAGAGAACCACTACACCTCAGAGAACCACTACATCTCAGAGAACCACTACATCTCAGAGAACCACTACATCTCAGAGAACCACTACACCTCAGAGAACCACTACATCTCAGAGAACCACTACATCTCAGAGAACCACTACACCTCAGAGAACCACTACACATCAGAGAACCACTACATATCAGAGAACCACTACATCTCAGAGAACCACTACACATCAGAGAACCACTACATCTCAGAGAACCACTACATCTCAGAGAACCACTACATCTCAGAGAACCACTACACCTCAGATAACCACTACATATCAGAGAACCACTACACCTCAGAGAACCACTACATATCAGAGAACCACTACATATCAGAGAACCACATATCAGAGAACAAATTTACTAATTGAAAATTGTTTCAAAGTAAAAAAAATTTTTCCTGTATAATATTGAGCTACTTCCATCAGAGATATAAGTTCATCAGTAAAAGTGTTGTGAATGAGAGATTAACAAGGGATATTTTGACTTGCTACAAACTAAGTGAGCCACCTATAGACAGCATTAAAGGCATCAGACTGGCGTAGGGAACACACCTCGTCTGAGGGAACATCCAGTTCTGTCTGTTTGCAGAGAAGACAATCCCAGAATGCAGTGCGATGAGCTCCATGGAAAAAGGGATCTAAGATCAGAGACAAAGTTGATCAGTAAAAGCATCAGTAATTGAATCTATTTAAAACTGCTTTTCATATGCGGCAAACAAACCTTTATGAGTTCAAGTTTGATGGGCATTTAAAAGTGACGCAAACACACCAACCAGGGAACTTCTGTGCAATAACATCATATTTCTGTGGTTTTCTGTGGTTTCTCTCTGGCCTCAGAAATCTTTCAATCTTCCACCAAAGTTTCTTCTTCTTCTTCTTCTTGAAACATTGATCATCGGGGCATAACCAATATGAAGGATTATCCATTCTATGGGCTGCTTATGGAAGCATTTTTGCTAAAGGCAGCCATGCAAATTATTACTTACTGCCCTGTAAGCTGATAACACAAATTAGATGCCTATTAAATTTGAACAATGTATATAGAATTACACAGAGGAGAAAAAGATGGAAAGTGATACCGGGACGCTTGTGACGAGACGCTGAAGTCACGTGATGTTCAGTAAAGCACTGTGTGTGAATGTTACTCTTAAAGTCATCCAGGGTTATTATCGTTACCTTCAACTAAAATAAACAATAATGTGAATGTTTTCATGGTTTAAGTACTACAATAACTAAAACTAAATTAACTAAAACTTTAAATAATAAGGGATTAAATGCATAAATGAATTGCACTCGTGATTGGACGGTGGTGATAGTGATGAAACCTAAACACAAACTCACATTGTTCCTTTGTTGCCGGTCTCAATCGCACCACAAAAGCCACAGAGTCAGAATGAATTGACTCTCCCTCCTTCACCCTCCCTTTCCTTCTGTCTCTTTAAATTCATTAGATTATATCAGCCAGCAAAACAGCTTGTGATTTTTGGTTGAATTCATGCCACTTTTAGGCCAGCGGGGAAATTAATTCCGAAGAGAACCAGAGAAGAATCAGAGACGAGTCTAAAACGAGCCAGAGAAAAGCCAGAGAAGAGCCAGAGAAGAGCCAGAGAAGAGACGGAGACGACCCAGACACAAGCCAGAGAAGAGCCAGAGAAGGGCCGGAGACGACCCGGACACGAGCCAGAGAAGAGCCAGAGAAGGGCCGGAGACGACCCGGACACGAGCCAGAGAAGAGCCAGAGAAGGGCCGGAGACGACCCGGACACGAGCCAGAGAAGAGCCAGAGAAGGGCCGGAGAAGACCCGGACACGAGCCAGAGAAGAGCCGGAGACGAGCCGAAGAAGAGCCGGAGACGACCCGGACACGAGCCAGAGAAGGGCCGGAGAAGAGCCGGAGACGACCCGGACACGAGCCAGAGAAGACCCGGAGACGACGCGGACACGAGCCAGAGAAGAGCCGGAGAAGAGCCGGAGACGACCCGGACACGAGCCAGAGAAGAGCCGGAGAAGAGCCGGAGAAGAGCCGGAGAAGAGCCGGAGACGACCCGGACACGAGCCAGAGAAGAGCCGGAGAAGAGCCGGAGACGAGCCGGAGACGAGCCGAAGACGAGCCGGAGAAGAGCCGGAGAAGAGCTGGAGAAGAGCCGGAGACGAGCCGGAGACGAGCCGGAGACGAGCCGGAGAAGAGCTGGAGAAGAGCCGGAGACGAGCCGGAGACGAGCCGGAGAAGAGCCGGAGACGAGCCGGAGAAGAGCAGGAGAAGAGCTGGAGATGAGCCGGAGATGAGACATTAAAGACTAGATTTATTAATACACTTTGTAATAATGTCAAATTAAAAGTTTCACTTTAAAATACATTTAATTTATGTTTTAATAATATTTTGTAGCTCTTTAAAAATGTTTTCAGATACTAAAGCACATGTAAAAATCTGATTTCAAGCTATTTAGATTTTAAATATACTAAATTGCAACTTCATCATTACAAATATGTAAATACAAATATATTTAATAAATGCCATGAATAGAAAGTAATATACATTAAAGTATATTCAAGTTTACCATAAATGCTTGTCAGATTTTAACCATATTAAACATCACCAAGACACATTTATTTGGTCAAAATACAGTAAAAACAGTGAAATATTATTATAGTGTAAATCAGTTTTTTTTCTATGTGAAAATATAGTAAAGTGTAATTTATTCCTGTGATCAAAGCTGAGTTTATCATCATTACTCCAGTCTTCAGTGTCACATGATCCTCCAGAAATCAGTGTAATATGATGATCTGATGATCAAGACACATTTATGATTATTATCAATATTGAAAACAGTTCATATTTCGGAAACTGTGCTACATTTTATTGTTTAAGATTCTTTTCTATTGATGGATAGAAAGTTCAAAAGAACATCATTTATTTTAAATAGAATCTTTTGTAACATTATAAATGTTTTTTACTGTCCCTTGATCAATTTAATGCATCCTTGATGAACAAAAGTATTAATTTCTGAACAGTAGTGTATAACACCTGATCATTATGCATTTAAAGAGACATTGCAACCTTAAATAACTACTTTTAATAATAACTGCTTTTTTAAAAGGGTAGCTTGAGTAAACTTGAACTACTTTACATGCTGAGTAGCTTGTAGCTTGACAAACTACAGTTTCATAGTTTCCTCCTCGCTGATTCTCCTCCAGCCTTCAGAAAGTTAAAGCTCAACAAAATGAGACAAGGCAGCCATTCCTCCCTCGCAGCAGCGGAGCAAAGAAAGGGGAAAATATCGATCTGGCACACCTGTTAAACAAACACACTCACGGCACAACAGTAATGCAGCAGCAAACTCAGATTGGCTGTGAAATCTTCATTTAGACAACAGCTCCGGGCGGATGCTTATGACTGCAGGTTTATATAGCATTAGTTCTGCTCTCAAATGCACAACATGCTCCCACATCCCTCAAATATGAAGAGCTGTGATAAAGAGCTACAGATGATTTTTTTTTTCTTCATTTAAAAAGTTTTATGAATTCATTAATGGAGCTTGTGGAGTGTGGAGCTGAATCCTTAACTGATGCTCAATGTTATAGTGTATGTTATGAATGTGTATATGCAGCTAAAGCTCAAATGTGCCATTATATGATGAAAGCTTCAGAACTACAGGCAACATATGAAGTCACTCCACATCCATATTCACGGCCACATATGAAGTCACTCCACATCCATATTCACGGCCACATATGAAGTCACTCCACATCCATATTCAGGGCAACATATGAAGTCACTCCACATCCATATTCACGGCCACATATGAAGTCACTCCACATCCATATTCACGGCAACATATGAAGTCACTCCACATCCACATTCACAGCCACATATGAAGTCACTCCACATCCACATTCACGGCCACATATGGAGTCACTCAACATTCACACTACAGCCACATATGGAGTCACTCCAGATTCACAATACAGCCACATATGTATAACAATTACATCAGGGAGTGTTCCCAGTTCCGGCTGACCTAATCTATGCAGCCTAACATTGAGTTATATAAGTCTATAATGTGTTATGTGTATGCTAGGCCGAAGAGATGTGTCTTTAGTCTAGATTTGAACTGACAGAGTGTGTCTGCTTCCCGGACAATGTTAGGAAGACTGTTCCAGAGTTTTGGTGCTAAATAGGAAAAGGATCTACCGCCAGCAGTCGATTCTGATATTCTAGGTATTATTAACTGGCCGGAGTTTTGAGATCGCAATAGACGTGAAGGACTATAATGCGTTAAGAGCTCGCTCAAGAACTGCGGAGATAAACCATTTAGTGCTTTGTAAGTGATCAGCAATATTTTTAAATTTATACGATGTTTAATAGGCAGCCATACGTGGGAGTTCATATGTGGCCGTAGTGTGAATCTGGAGTGACTTCATATGTGGCCGTAGTGTGAATCTGGAGTGACTTCATATGTGGCCGTAGTGTGAATCTGGAGTGACTTCATATGTGGCCGTAGTGTGAATCTGGAGTGACTTCATATGTGGCTGTAGTGTGAATGTGTAGGCATGATGGTGTCTACGCTAAAATTAGTCTCACTGTTTATCCGAGGTTTTACCGCAGTCCCCGGATCCAGATCTGATGAAGGACCAGCGCCTGGACCCGATGACAACGCAGTGCTGAAGTGTCAGCTAGTCCCTTCCTTTTACTGAAGTCAACGGGATCCCGGCCGTCAGATCTGATGGTGGACCTGCACCTGGACTCATCCATGACCATCCCTGAAGTGATGACTCCGACCTCCAACCAGATGGAAATGGATAAATACTCTAAATGTTCTGATCCAATCTGACCTGTAATGCTCCTGAATCATAATCATAATCACACACTGTTCGCTGGTTGGCCAGAGGAGAACTGAGACTGAGTCTGGTTTCTCACAAGGTTTATTCTCCATTCTGTCACTGGTGGAGTTTTGGTTCCTGCCGCTGTTGCCTTGGATTTTGGCTTGCTTAGTTGGGGACATTTAATATCCAACAATATTACTGATCTGCCTTACTTAAGGTGGACGATGATGCAATTTTCCTCTAGAAACAAACTTTGTTGTATTATTTTCATGTTATCACTGTGAAGCTGCTTTGATACAATCTGTATTATAAAAAGCGCTGTATAAATAAAGGTGACTTGACTTGCTGAAACCTCTCATCAATAACAGTGATTATACAGCATCTGATCACTCTAAGATCGCGGCCATTAACCAAATGTCTGGATTCTCTTCAGTTGTTCATGTATTCCTGAGTTGTGTTTCCCTGAATCCCATTTTAAATGAAGGCCGCTGGGCAAAGTGATAGAAGAGCCATTTAGGATGAATGTGAAATGCCATTGTAAAAATGCTCCTTAATGTACACTTTATTCCTGTGCAAAGACAAACAGTTTTGCTGTGAACATATTGAGGGTCCAACAGTAACGTGTTGATTGTGGACTGAAAGAAATCCTTCCCTGTGGCAAGCGTTTTCAAGTAGATCAATGTTTTCTGTGCCAGATAAGAATACACCGCCACAAAAACTGCATGAAACTGTAATGTTTGTCAAGGAGTCAGATAAAACTTCAGTATGGTTTAACAGCGTGTGTAATGTCAGCGATCTGATTGGTCCTGGGAGGATCTTACACGTTTAGCGGGCCTCATTTCCAATCTCTGACAGCAACGCGTGTTCAACACAAACCGCTCACTCTATATATGGAAATCACTGTCTTCAGGGCAAGAAAAAATGTAAAAAGGTAAGATTGGCACTTTAACCTCGCTGGCCCCTGGAAAATATGTTTTAGTCTGATACATTATACTGCAAGGAATTATTTATCAAGATGATACAAGCCTGATATTTCCAAAAATAATGAGATGTTGGGGTGGCAGCTGGAAGGTCCCGGTCCAGTGAGCAGCGACTGTGAATCAGGGGAATAGAGTAAATACGGTGAAACGGGACGGGCCATCAGAGAACGTAAGAGTCGAGAGGCGCGTCCTGCACTCAGAAAACTCTGATGTTTCAGAGACAGGTTTCACTTTCCAACACTAAACATCACAACTGTTTAGACTTAACTTACCGTTTCTGCTGAAGTCACGAATGCATCTTAAACTCCGCTGGACATTTGATCAATCCTGATGGACAAATCACAATGAATTCAAATAATTATCCTCTTTATACAGAAATGTGTTGGATCTTGGAAGCAGAATATTTGAACTCTTTAAACACATAATGGAATGTAAATGTCACTGACTGCTTTATTTTCTCTCAGTTTCCAATTTTTCTTTGTTCCAGTTTCCCGCTCTTCGTTTGTTGCCATGCGTTTTGATTCATTAGTTCATTGATTCATTAGTTCATTGATTCATTAGTTCATTGATTCATTAGTTCATTGATTAATTCACCTTGTGTATTTCAGTTCCGCATTTCATTCAGTTTGTGTGTCTGGTATTGTTCAGTGATGTGCGGTTATGTCTTAAAGAGGCTAAGCACTGAGTTATGAAAGCCAGATTACCTGATTTATTGTTTAGGCTAATATATAATACGTAATAACAGTAAATGTTACGCACAAGCGCGGCATATCAAGAAATGTACAAATCAGGATGTATATTGTGTAGCCTACTCCCACAGGCTCTCTCTCTCTCTCTCTCTCTCTCTCTCTCTCTCACTCTCGCTCGCGCACACACACATACATACACGCACGCACGCACACACACACACACACCGGTAACGTTATTAATGTCCACTTCAGCATCAGAATGCAACCATTCTTAATTCTAATTGTAGCACAGCGGCCAACTATGTTTGTCAGTCAGCAAAAGTAAAATCACGCAAATGACTTGCATTAATTCAACCACATGTATCAATTCAAATATTAAGCACAAAATAGTTTTTGACTCACCAATCGGTAGATTATTTGTACATAAAATCCATCCACCGCTCTTTCCTCGTGAAGACGTCGATCACAGCTTTGTAAAATACCAGTCTGTTTGAAACGATCGGACAATGGTTGGGCCCTTTTGCTGCACTAGTCCATGTAAGTCTGGCGTAGACCTCAATCTTGCTATTAACTCAGATTTTGAATTAAAATCGAGCTTGGAAAAAATTCTTCACAAAACTCTGTGATATCCGCCGGTGCTGTCATTTTGATGTAGAATTTGGCGGGGATTAGGTAGCTGTGGTGAAATGACGTTAGCTACACAAATGTCCAGTAATATCTCGATTTTGATTGGTCCATGTCTGATATGTGACGGAGATGCTTACTGGCATAACATATTTACGTCCAAAGGCACAGCAGATTTGTGCTTTTTGCCGTACATGTTGAAGAATACAGGATCGAAGTGCGCATGCGCAACATGGGTTTTTCGCTTGTCGTCTGCAATGAATGGACCGTAAAAGCACTGCTTATTCTACCATTTGATTATGCGTAACTGCTACATTTGTCATCATAACGTCTAAACAATTGGAATAACACACATATTGCATAGGCTATATAAATCACAAGAATAAACAGTAAAAATACAAATAAAAGTTTATTGTTTAATAAACATTTTTATTTTTTTATTTTGGCAGGGTAGGCAGTGCCGAGCTTGCCTACCCAGACCGCACGTCACTGGTATTGTTGTGATCACACACTTATCCAGTGGATCTACCTGTGTTTGTTTTATTTGACTACAGACTTCAGTTGCTTCACCCTTTATGAATCTTCATCACACCTGGGACGTTACAGTAAATAGACTATTCTTTTAAGAAATTGAATGCAATTAAACTTTTACTACTTTCTTTAATGATTAGAAAGATCAAAAGAACAGCCTATACTGAAAACGTTTTTACTGTCACTTTTGATCAATTTAATGCATCCTTGATGAATAAAAAGCAGATTTCCTAAACATTGATTTATCTGATGCGGCCGACACAATATCAACACTGACCGCCACAAATCTATCAGATTCAGTGCTTCCCGTTCCTTAACTATACTGTGGCACGGAGATATATTTAAACTTCTCATAACAACATAAAAGCTCTTTAATGTCGTGTTTTGCGTCGAAAGCTTGATAAGGCTTTGTGTCCATATCAAAGACTGTGTGTTTGCGCTGCACACGTTGCGTACGCGATCAGTGTGTGAATGCAGTGAACTCCATCTGTGCATGAGCTGAGTCTTGCATTGACGAAGACCGTTACACATTATCTCCACATCTGCATAGTTCACGATTACAGCGCTTCACTAGATTTACAACGAGATGCGTTTGTAAACTTGTTTCCGTACAAATAAAAGCTCACAGGTTTATCTCTTGCATGGATAGAAATGACAACAAAACTAATTATGAAAGTTTCATTTATTTTTCAGTGCATTTGTTTTACAATACAGTATATGGCTATTACTGTCATAGGAATATTATTATTATTATTAATAATACGTAGTGTAATGTAAACTGAGACACTATATCACTAAAAACTAAAAGAGGTTTGAGTTCACTTTACAGTTCAGGTACCAGTCAATGCACAGACTTTTTTCTTTCTTCAATTTGCACACTGAATATGGGTTGGAGCTCTTCATTTCGAACTCTCAAAGTGCACCAGATTGATGGATTTAAATAAAAAATTTACAACATTTTCTTCAATGGGTTGAGCATGACCCCAAACCCCCCTAAAGAGATAGAGGTCCACCAACCACAGTTTCATAACAGTCCTGAAAGTATTCTACACACCATTTGCATGTTCATTTATTAAACTGTTTTGCTAATTTAATGCAGTCGGCAACCAACACTCTCAGCTCAAGTTACCATGTTTAAATCATTCTGCTGGGGTTTCCCTCAAAATCAGTTCACAAAAGGCCAAACAGTTGCACGTGGGCCTGATCCGGCCTGGATCCGGCCAATACTCCAGGCATCTAGAAGCATTGGTGGAGAGAAAGGTCAGAAACATGTGCATGATCTCGGACAGTGAACCTGCAGCTGGGTGCTTAAGCACACGGCTCAATATCTCACTGTAGCCGCGTTTCTATTAAAGATTTCCGCATACTTTTGCAATATTTTCTAAATGACGATAAAAAACTATTGTGAAATTACTGCATTTCAATTAACTGATGTAATGCTGCAGAAATGTCATTTTTAAGTCAGTCCAACAATTATGGCAACGGATGTTGGTAGGTTTACGTACATCCTAGCCACCGCACTAGCCATAGTTTTAAATCGAAGACGACGTAGGCGTGTTTTCCGACATTAATAGCAAGGAAAGTCCCTTATACTGTGAGCGGGACATATGAGGAGTTCATGGGTGTTTCTCCTCATTTCTGCTTCGAGGTCTTGATTGTGGCATTTCTTTGAGGTTTAGAAACCAGTATTCCCGTAATTCTTTTGTCTTTTACGAGTTTAACGAACAACTCTGTCTCATCTTCCGTCGAAAAATAGTGCTCCATCTACGTCAGGTGACTGTAAATGTGCAAAAACTGTGTCCATTGCATTTTTGCTAAATATTCCTTTTTTCAAATTGCCTGAAAAACCTCCTCATGCGGGCGTAAAAACTTTTTTGCGCTATGTGGGAGCTTTTGCGAAATTGACGCATTTCCATTGGGCATATTTTCAATTCGCAATTTCAACATGCGCAATTTGAAGGGTAATGTAAACACTGGTGACAATCTGTAAACTCCAGCCTGGGTTTATTTCAGCATCTCCTCAGTCCTTCACATCCACATCTCTGCTATTGTTGAGTCTGAAAGAGCAGAGAATCTGCCGTCCCAGCGCTGGTGATTCTGGAGATCCTCATTAATCTCCACGGCCAGCCTAAAAACCCTGCTCTCTCTCTTCTCTCTGTGTGTGTGTGTGTGTGAGGGGGGGATTCATTTCTTTCTTTTTGATGGGAATTGAATTTGATACTGCATTGTTAGCTATATGGGTTTCTGACAAAGGCCTGCGATCCTTTCTGTGTGAGCACACAATCAGAGAGACCCAATTAAATAATTTGCTACAATACAGGAGAACAAAAGCCTACGAGAGTCTAAAGTGAGGGAGGCCTCGCTCTTCCATTTGCATTCTTACAGTTTTTTCCTTCTCTTGTTAATTAATTTGCTTGGAAACCGTCGGGGGGGCGAAGGGAGGCTTGGACACAATAGACAGCGAGTCGCTCATTTCAAGTGTTGCTGGAGTCGCTTTATATTCTGATGATGTGCTAAATCAACATTTTACAATAGGAATCCTCTTTGTAATATCTCTGGAGTCCTGATAATGATTCGAGGTTATGAGGGAATTTAAATGACGCCGCTGTTTATTTTGTGTCGGAAACCGTTGCTGACTGAGAGTTACTCGAATGCGTGTTGTGCATTTAAAGCCACGACAGGTTTCATTACACACCTTCTGCTCATATAATACATGATTCTTCTTTGATTTCAAAGAAAAAAATTGAAACATTCTTCAGGAAAAGTCGTGATTAAATTCTTTTTTCACACAAATAATGCATGATTCTTCTAGATAATCTATTCGTTTTGATTTCAAACAAATGATTTGGAAAATTTTTGACGTGAAAAGAACGTTCTTGAGGAAACACTGTGAATGAACAAGATGACCTGTGTAATTCTACAAAATCTGCTCGGTTTGATTATTGATAAGCGTTCAGGACAGGTGTGCCGTACGGAGGTTCCGGAACACACACACACACTCCTGTCTGTTTAACACCGGTGGGATTTTCCACACCCAACTGTGGTAATTGAAAGAAATGAGCCATAGAGACACAACATTAGAGCGACCCCAGGAGACTGAAGAGTGGGAACAGATGAGACACATACACACACACTCACACAATAATTTTTTTTTTTTATCCATATTGATATATAATCATACATTTTGGCTAAATTGCACAGCCCTAAAAACAAGCACATCAAACCTGGATATGTTTAAAATTGCAAGGCAATTGATCAGAATAAATGCAATCAGACTTTTCCCCCGGATCAGCAGATGTTCATCTGAAGACGAACCCTGAAGGCCCCGAAGACTCCGAATACTCCAAAGACCCTGAAGACCCCAAGGTCAAAGACCCTGAAGATGGACCCTGAAGACCTTGAAGACGGACCCTGAAGAACCCAAAGACCCTGAAGACCCCAAAAACGGACCCTGAAGACCCCAAAGACCCTGAAGACGGACCCTAAAGACGGACCCTGAAGACCTTGAAGACAGACCCTGAAGACCTTGAAGACGGACCCTGAAGACCCCAAAGACCCTGAAGACCTTGAAGACGGACCCTGAAGACAGACCCTGAAGACGGACCCTGAAGACGGACCCTGAAGACGGACCCTGAAGACAGACCCTGAAGACCTTGAAGACGGACCCTGAAGACCCCAAAGACCCCAAAGACCCTGAAGACGGACCCTGAAGACAGACCCTGAAGACCTTGAAGACGGACCCTGAAGGCCCCAAAGACCCTGAAGACGGACCCTGAAGACGGACCCTGAAGACGGACCCTGAAGATGGACCCTGAAGACGGACCCTGAAGACCCCAAAGACCCTGAAGACGGACCCTGAAGACCCCAAAGACCCTGAAGACCTTGAAGACGGACCCTGAAGACCCCAAAGACCCTGAAGACGGACCCTGAAGACGGACCCTGAAGACGGACCCTGAAGACGGACCCTGAAGACGGACCCTGAAGACAGACCCTGAAGACCTTGAAGACGGACCCTGAAGACCCCAAAGACCCCAAAGACCCTGAAGACGGACCCTGAAGACAGACCCTGAAGACCTTGAAGATGGACCCTTAAGACCCCAAAGACCCTGAAGACGGACCCTGAAGATGGACCCTGAAGACGGACCCTGAAGACGGACCCTGAAGACAGACCCTGAAGACCTTGAAGACGGACCCTGAAGACCCCAAAGACCCCAAAGACCCTGAAGATGGACCCTGAAGACAGACCCTGAAGACCTTGAAGATGGACCCTGAAGACCCCAAAGACCCTGAAGACGGACCCTGAAGACCCTGAAGACGGACCCTGAAGACCCTGAAGACGGACCCTGAAGACCGACCCTGAAGACGGACCCTGAAGACCTTGAAGACGGACCCTGAAGACCCCAAATACCCTGAAGACGGACCCTAAAGACCTTGAAGACGGACCCTGAAGACCCCAAAGACCCTGAAGACGGACCCTAAAGACGGACCCTGAAGACCTTGAAGACAGACCCTGAAGACCTTGAAGACGGACCCTGAAGACCCCAAAGACCCTGAAGACCTTGAAGACGGACCCTGAAGACGGACCCTGAAGACGGACACTGAAGACGGACCCTGAAGACGGACCCTGAAGACAGACCCTGAAGACCTTGAAGACGGACCCTGAAGACCCCAAAGACCCCAAAGACCCTGAAGACGGACCCTGAAGACAGACCCTGAAGACCTTGAAGACGGACCCTGAAGACCCCAAAGACCCTGAAGACGGACCCTGAAGACCCCAAAGACCCTGAAGACGGACCCTGAAGATGGACCCTGAAGACCTTGAAGACGGACCCTGAAGACCCCAAAGACCCTGAAGACGGACCCTGAAGACCCCAAAGACCCTGAAGACGGACCCTGAAGATGGACCCTGAAGACCTTGAAGACGGACCCTGAAGACCCCAAAGACCCTGAAGACGGACCCTGAAGACCCCAAAGACCCTGAAGACCTTGAAGACGGACCCTGAAGACCCCAAAGACCCTGAAGACGGACCCTGAAGACGGACCCTGAAGACGGACCCTGAAGACGGACCCTGAAGACGGACCCTGAAGACGGACCCTGAAGACCCCAAAGACCCTGAAGACGGACCCTGAAGACGGATCCTGAAGACGGACCCTGAAGACGGACCCTGAAGATGGACCCTGAAGACCTTGAAGACGGACCCTGAAGACCCCAAAGACCCTGAAGACGGACCCTGAAGACCCCAAAGACCCTGAAGACCTTGAAGACGGACCCTGAAGACCCCAAAGACCCTGAAGACGGACCCTGAAGACGGACCCTGAAGACGGACCCTGAAGACGGACCCTGAAGACCTTGAAGACGGACCCTGAAGACCCCAAAGACCTTGAAGACGGACCCTGAAGACCCCAAAGACACTGAAGACGGACCCTGAAGACCCCAAAGACCCTGAAGACCTTGAAGACGGACCCTGAAGACCCCAAAGACCCTGAAGACGGACCCTGAAGACGGACCCTGAAGACGGACCCTGAAGACGGACCCTGAAGACAGACCCTGAAGACCTTGAAGACGGACCCTGAAGACCCCAAAGACCCTGAAGACGGACCCTGAAGACGGACCCTGAAGACGGACCCTGAAGACGGACCCTGAAGACGGACCCTGAAGACGGACCCTGAAGACCTTGAAGACGGACCCTGAAGACCCCAAAGACCCCAAAGACCCTGAAGACGGACCCTGAAGACAGACCCTGAAGACCTTGAAGATGGACCCTTAAGACCCCAAAGACCCTGAAGACGGACCCTGAAGATGGACCCTGAAGACCTTGAAGACGGACCCTGAAGACCCCAAAGACCCTGAAGACGGACCCTGAAGACCCTGAAGAAAGACCCTGAAGACGGACCCTGAAGACGGACCCTGAAGACCTTGAAGACGGACCCTGAAGACCCCAAAGACCCTGAAGACGGACCCTAAAGACCTTGAAGACGGACCCTGAAGACCCCAAAGACCCTGAAGACGGACCCTAAAGACGGACCCTGAAGACCTTGAAGACAGACCCTGAAGACCTTGAAGACGGACCCTGAAGACCCCGAAGACCTTGAAGATGGACCCTGAAAACGGACCCTGAAGACGGACCCTGAAGACGGACTGTGACTTGCCTTTTTGGCTCGTACAACTATAGTGCAGTGGGGGGGGCTTTGAGGTAATTATGTGAAACACCTGCAGAGAGTTATAAAAGGTGATGGTTCTCTGACTTCAGGCGCTCCTCGGTTACCCTTTAGTCTTTTGTTATTTTGGGTTGCTGCTTTATTTGTTTATTATTCGTTTGCTTCATGTATTAGTTTTGTTTGGGATTTTATGTTTGCAGGCCTGTAATTTGGAGCGCGTATTTGGGGTTTGTGTTCATGACGCAGCTTATTCTTTATTTAAGTTGATGTGCTGAGCGGAATGTTTTCCGTCATGTTTTTCCTTATTTAATTATGAGTTGTTAATGTTATTTTGTTAATAAATACTTTTTGATTCGCGTTTGTTCTCGTTGCCTCCCTCATTTGTCGCGGCTCAGAGCCGGCCGTGACAAATATGGGGGCTCGTCCAGCCGTTCGTTGTAATTGAGAACACCTGTCTGTCGTGATCTCCGACTCCGTGAGCGAGTGTTCAGCGTGCGCTGTTCAGTTGTTTGGGAGGCATCGGGGAACAATTGATGGGGAAGTAAAGCATATGTCTTTGATTGTAATTTGGGGAACAAGAGGTAAATGAATTGCCGCTGCGTGCTGATTAGAATGTAGCTATCAAGAAACAATGTGGTAAGTCATGAATGAATTCAATACTGATTGAATGTGTATAAGAATATATATTTATCAGTGTTCGTTCGTAGTCCTAAGTGTTTATTTTGTTTGAAAATTTGTTAGGGGTAGCAGACAAATTAAAAATGACTTCCAATATTAAAGAGTTTATTTCTAGTCCGTCGGAAGACCTTTTAAATGAGTTTTCGAAGGATCAGTTGTTAGCGCTTGCGAGTCATTATAATGTTGAGCTTTCTGTTGCTGATAAACGGTTAAAGGAAAGTTTAAAATCAAGTTTGATATCTGCTTTGGTAGAACAGAATGTATTTGAAGATAAACAGACAGTGTCTACTGTTCAGGCCAGCAGAATGTCTTTGACTTATGAGCAACAGAAGGATTTACTTTTGATAGAAATGAAGTCTAAGGAAAGGATCGAACAGCAAAAAATAGAAGCAAGACATGATATTGAACAACAGAGATTGGACCTTGAGCGTTATAAGTTGGATTTGATAAAGGCTGGAAATTTTTCTAGAGAAGCCAGAAGATTGTCTGTTGAGGGTAGTGAGCATGATTTGCTTGATTTTGATGTGGTCACAAATTTGAAACTGATGCCAAAATTTAATGAAAAGGAAATTGACACCTTTTTTTCATTGTTTGAGCGAGTAGCGGTTACTAGAAGTTGGTCCGATTCCGAGCGTGTTTTGTTGTTGCAATGCGTTTTCACAGGAAGAGCTCAGGAGGTTTTTTCTTCGTTAAGTACTCAGGATTCGGATAAATATGAATCTGTTAAGTCAGCTGTTTTGAAAGCTTATGAATTGGTACCAGAAGCATATAGACAGCGATTTAGAGGTTGGCAAAAATCTGAAAGACAAACACATGTGGAATTTGTGAGAGAAATTCAAACTCATTTTAATCGCTGGTGTTCTGCTTCTGGTGTCAAGACTTTAGGTGATTTAGAAGAGTTGGTATTGTTAGAGCAGTTTAAAAATTCAGTACCACCCCGTATTGCTACTTATGTAACTGAGACTAAAGCTCGTACTGCGTATGACGCAGCAGTCCTTGCTGATGAATATGCTTTGATTCATAAAAATCAGTTTGGATACAAGACCTTCAGAGAAATTAAACGAGAACCGGATTGGTTTGTACATGATAAGAGTAGGGAAAATCCTGATATCTTTAGAGGAAGATCGTTGCGTTCACCTGGGGAAAATGAGTTAGTTGATGTATGCAATTATTGCCAAGCCAAAGGGCATTGGAAAAATGAATGTCCAATGCTAAAAGCCAAAGCTCAATATTCACCAGGGAATAGAAAGCCCCAAAATGTTGTTTGGGGAGCAAAATCAGTAGGATTAGTAACATCCATTCAATCAACGTCCGAATTAGCCATTGAAAATGACTGTGAAACCTTGAATTCTAGTTTTTCTCCTTTTATTACAGAAGGATATGTCTCACTAGTAGGTTCTAAAGAGAATAAGCAAGTAAAAATCCTTCGAGACACGGGTGCAATGGAATCGTTTATTTCTGAAAACGTCCTGTCTTTTTCCAATGAATCGTATATTGGAAGCAATGTTTTGATTAGAGGAATAGGACTGAATGTAGTATCTGTTCCTCTACATAAAGTGATGATAGTTTCAGATTTGGTTCAGGGAGAGGTAACACTTGGGGTACGTCCCTGTTTACCAGTTGTAGGTGTAGACATTATTCTTGGAAACAATTTAGCTGGAGGTAGAGTATGGTCCGTTGGTCCACCAGCTTTGATAGTGTCTCCCTCTTTATTGCTTCCTGAGGTGTCAGAAGATGAACATGCCCAGAGTTTTCCGGAAGTATTTGTTTCTTCTGTTGTGACCCGGGCTGGGAGTAAGTCTTTATCTGTGACTCAGTCAGATGTGAAGAGAGATAGTAAGACACTGACTAAAATACCATCAGTTTTGACCATCTCACCTAGTGAATTGGTGAAAGAACAACAGGCAGATGCCTCACTTGTTGTCTTGTTTGACAGACTTCTGTCTCCAGATGTACTGCAAGACACATCGTCAGGGTATTATCTGGATGGAGAAATATTAGTCAGAAAGTGGGTGCCCCATGGTAAAGATTTTGTAGGAGATCCAATTGTTCAGATTGTTGTTCCAAAAAATCTCTGTGATCTTGTTCTGAAAACCGCTCATGATACGTCAGGACATTTGGGTGTTAAAAAAACGTATCAATTAATTTTGAAAAGTTTTTTTTGGCCCAAGCTTAAACGAGATGTGTCTGCGTACATTAAAACCTGCCATACTTGTCAGTTGACTGGAAAACCCAATCAGACCCTGAGACCGGCACCGCTTTTTCCTATTCCAGTGGTAAACCAACCATTTGAATATTTAATTGTGGATTGTGTGGGCCCATTACCTAAGTCGAAGGCAGGAAGTAAATATTTGCTCACGATAATGTGTCAAGTCACCAGGTTTCCAGCTGCCTATTCGTTACGCTCCATTACTACAAAGACAGTGTTAAAGGCCTTAACGCAATTCATTGCTCTGTTTGGAATTCCTAAAGTCATACAAACAGACCAAGGATCGAATTTTACTTCGAAAATATTCGCTCAAATATTAAAGCAGTTGCATGTTAAGCATCAGAAGGCTAGCGCTTACCATGCTCAAAGTCAGGGGGCGCTAGAACGCTTCCATCAGACACTGAAGTCTCTGTTAAGATCTTATTGCACACAAATGAAGGGTGATTGGGAAGATGGTTTGCCCTGGCTTCTTATGTCCGCTAGGGAAGCTTCACAGGAAAGCACAGGGTTTAGTCCAAATGAGCTTGTGTTTGGACATTCAGTGCGTAGTCCAATGTCACTTTTGTCTGAGGATTTGAAGGGTGTTGATCCACCGAGAAATTTGTTGAACTATGTAAGTGATTTTCGTAGGAGATTGTATGAATCTTGTGCACAGGCAAAAGCAAATTTGGGGCATTCACAAGATAGAATGAAGCGGTTGTTTGACCGTCGAGCAGAGGTTCGAGTTTTTCAGTCTGGTGATCAGGTACTTGCTTTGGTGCCAGTTGTGGGCTCTCCTTTTCAAGCAAAATTCGTAGGCCCTTATACTGTGATACGTCAGGTTTCAGAGTTGAACTATTTGATTGAAACTCCTGATAGGAGAAAGAAGGCTCGTGTTTGCCATGTGAATTTGTTGTACCCTGTTGGATTTTTGTTGTTGTTTTGTGTGTGGTATAGGGGTTTTATCTTTTAAGGGGGGGTGTGTGACGTGCCTTTTTGGCTCGTACAACTATAGTGCAGTGGGGGGGGCTTTGAGGTAATTATGTGAAACACCTGCAGAGAGTTATAAAAGGTGATGGTTCTCTGACTTCAGGCGCTCCTCGGTTACCCTTTAGTCTTTTGTTATTTTGGGTTGCTGCTTTATTTGTTTATTATTCGTTTGCTTCATGTATTAGTTTTGTTTGGGATTTTATGTTTGCAGGCCTGTAATTTGGAGCGCGTATTTGGGGTTTGTGTTCATGACGCAGCTTATTCTTTATTTAAGTTGATGTGCTGAGCGGAATGTTTTCCGTCATGTTTTTCCTTATTTAATTATGAGTTGTTAATGTTATTTTGTTAATAAATACTTTTTGATTCGCGTTTGTTCTCGTTGCCTCCCTCATTTGTCGCGGCTCAGAGCCGGCCGTGACACGGACCCTGAAGACGGACCCTGAAGACAGACCCTGAAGACCTTGAAGACGGACCCTGAAGACCCCAAAGACCCCAAAGACCCTGAAGACGGACCCTGAAGACAGACCCTGAAGACCTTGAAGACGGACCCTGAAGACCCCAAAGACCCTGAAGACGGACCCTGAAGACCCCAAAGACCCTGAAGACGGACCCTGAAGATGGACCCTGAAGACCTTGAAGACGGACCCTGAAGACCCCAAAGACCCTGAAGACGGACCCTGAAGACCCCAAAGACCCTGAAGACGGACCCTGAAGACGGACCTTGAAGACGGACCCTGAAGACGGACCCTGAAGACCCCAAAGACCCCAAAGACCCCAAAGACCCTGAAGACGGACCCTGAAGACAGACCCTGAAGACCTTGAAGATGGACCCTTAAGACCCCAAAGACCCTAAAGACGGACCCTGAAGATGGACCCTGAAGACCTTGAAGACGGACCCTGAAGACCCCAAAGACCCTGAAGACGGACCCTGAAGACCCTGAAGACGGACCCTGAAGACGGACCCTGAAGACGGACCCTGAAGACCTTGAAGACGGACCCTGAAGACCCCAAAGACCCTGAAGACGGACCCTGAAGACCCCAAAGACCCTGAAGACGGACCCTGAAGACCTTGAAGACGGACCCTGAAGACCCTGAAGACCCGAAGACGGACCTCGGTTACCCTTTAGTCTTTTGTTATTTTGGGTTGCTGCTTTATTTGTTTATTATTCGTTTGCTTCATGTATTAGTTTTGTTTGGGATTTTATGTTTGCAGGCCTGTAATTTGGAGCGCGTATTTGGGGTTTGTGTTCATGACGCAGCTTATTCTTTATTTAAGTTGATGTGCTGAGCGGAATGTTTTCCGTCATGTTTTTCCTTATTTAATTATGAGTTGTTAATGTTATTTTGTTAATAAATACTTTTTGATTCGCGTTTGTTCTCGTTGCCTCCCTCATTTGTCGCGGCTCAGAGCCGGCCGTGACACGGACCCTGAAGACGGACCCTGAAGACAGACCCTGAAGACCTTGAAGACGGACCCTGAAGACCCCAAAGACCCCAAAGACCCTGAAGACGGACCCTGAAGACAGACCCTGAAGACCTTGAAGACGGACCCTGAAGACCCCAAAGACCCTGAAGACGGACCCTGAAGACCCCAAAGACCCTGAAGACGGACCCTGAAGATGGACCCTGAAGACCTTGAAGACGGACCCTGAAGACCCCAAAGACCCTGAAGACGGACCCTGAAGACCCCAAAGACCCTGAAGACGGACCCTGAAGACGGACCTTGAAGACGGACCCTGAAGACGGACCCTGAAGACCCCAAAGACCCCAAAGACCCCAAAGACCCTGAAGACGGACCCTGAAGACAGACCCTGAAGACCTTGAAGATGGACCCTTAAGACCCCAAAGACCCTAAAGACGGACCCTGAAGATGGACCCTGAAGACCTTGAAGACGGACCCTGAAGACCCCAAAGACCCTGAAGACGGACCCTGAAGACCCTGAAGACGGACCCTGAAGACGGACCCTGAAGACGGACCCTGAAGACCTTGAAGACGGACCCTGAAGACCCCAAAGACCCTGAAGACGGACCCTGAAGACCCCAAAGACCCTGAAGACGGACCCTGAAGACCTTGAAGACGGACCCTGAAGACCCTGAAGACCCGAAGACGGACCCTGAAGACAGACCCTGAAGACCCTGAAGACGGACCCTGAAGACCCCAAAGTCCCTGAAGACGGACCCTGAAGACCCCAAAGACCCTGAAGACGGACCCTGAAGACGGACCCTGAAGACGGACCCTGAAGACGGACCCTGAAGACCTTGAAGACGGACCCTGAAGACCCAAAAGACCCCAAAGACCCTGAAGACGGACCCTGAAGACAGACCCTGAAGACCTTGAAAACGGACCCTGAAGACCCCAAAGACCCTGAAGACGGACCCTGAAGATGGACCCTGAAGACCTTTGAAGACGGACCCTGAAGACCCCAAAGACCCTGAAGACGGACCCTGAAGACCCTGAAGACGGACCCTGAAGACGGACCCTGAAGACCTTGAAGACGGACCCTGAAGACCCCAAAGACCCTGAAGACGGACCCTGAAGACCTTGAAGACGGACCCTGAAGACCCTGAAGACCCGAAGACAGACCCTGAAGACCCTGAAGACGGACCCTGAAGACCCTGAAGACGGACCCTGAAGACCCTAAAGACCCTGAAGACCCTTAAGACCACGAAGACGGACCCTGAAGTCAGACCCTGAAGACCTTGAAGACGGACCCTGAAGACGGACCCTGAAGACCCTGAAGACGGACCCTGAAGACGGACCCTGAAAACCCTTAAGACCACAAAGACGGACCCTGAAGACCCTGAAAACCCTTAAGACCACGAAGACGGACCCTGAAGACAGACCCTGAAGACCTTGAAGACGGACACTGAAGACCCTGAAGACCCCGAAGACCCTGAAGAAGGACACTGAAGACCCTGTAGACACTGAAGACCTTGAAGACGGACACTGAAGACCCTGAAGGCCTTGAAGACCCTGAAGAAGGACCCTGAAGACCCTGAAGGCCTTGAAGACCCTGAAGACAGACCCTAAGCTGCGGGAGTTAATGGTTCTGCAGGGTTACGGTGTTTCTGCTCATGATGGAGACACACGGGCCCCTTCTGGTCAGCCAGAGCGGATGGTGTGATTGCAGTGTATAAGGTCTGACCAGTGTCCAGTTTAATCTAGTGCTGAAGACGTGTTTAAATCAGAGGGACGGAAGCCCAAGGGAGTTCTGCTGACAGACGGACCCTCAGGGGCCACAGAGAGAATAAACCAGCCTTTATCATCTGATGCTGCACATTATACAGAGAACAAACACATTCTCCTCTTCCTTCACTCATGTCTCGTCTGTGTGTTTGGGAACAGATCTGCTCTAGCCTACACTCTCTAAAGAAATTCAGGGGACTTGTTCATTTACTGTCACCATGAAATCAAATCTGACCCTTCTTGTTTTGTTTTTAATGGAATATTGCAGTGTTTATTCTAATGATTTATCGGTGTACATCATTATTGTGTTAATCTTGAATCAGAATAAGTTCCTCTTGCAGCACCTCTTCTCTTCTCTGATGACGAGGGTGGGGCAACCTGTCACTCACATGAGATCAGCCAATAGCAAACCACAACCAGTCAACCATCCAATCAATTCCTCACAGACACAATCAAGCCCCGCCCACGTGTTCTTGTTCCTGAAGCGTTTCACTCAGATATACGACACAATAGAGAAGAAAAGACCCGCACAACTTCCCTTTCATGCTGACTGTAAACCATCAAACTTTTATTCAGCAGGAAAACCGCTGATCCCTTAAATCTTCTCTTTCGTTAAGTGCCATATTGCGATTTCAGATTTATTTTGAGCAATCGTGCAGCCAGACCATCTGATAAACAGTGGACTAGTTTAATTCTGCTCTTCAATATCCTTCAAGTTGCTTAAAGTCATTTTGTAAAGAAAGACTACGCCTGCGCACATATATATTCAAACACACATATCTATAGACTGAACACGTAATACGCATTTGCACGCCATCACCGTTTTCACAGATTCACGTTTTTGAAGTTTAAACAGGGATGATAAAGTTTTCAAAAAAATTTAAAACTTGCAAATTGGATCCTGTTTCAAAGTTTGCGTTCTTGAACACCGAACACTGTTGTCGTGCAAATGAGTGGCCAGAACACATTAAAGTTTCTGTTTTCTGTTAGAATGGTGTCGTGTTAGCGGCCGCTAAGTTAATCACTAAAGATCGTTGCGACGGAAGTGAATCAATCAAATCTAACTTTATCTGGACAATAACTTTATTGTAGAGCTGCTGTAAAGCCTAAACACTGTTACTGTAATCTCCTGTTACTGTAATCTCTGTTACTGTAATCTCCTGTTACTGTAATCTCTGTTACTGTAATCTCCTGTTACTGTAATCTCTGTTACTGTAATCTCAGTTACTGTAATCTCTGTTACTGTAATCTCCTGTTACTGTAATCTCCTGTTACTGTAATCTCCTGTTACTGTAATCTCTGTTACTGTAATCTCTTGTTACTGTAATCTCCTGTTACTGTAATCTCCTGTTACTGTAATCTCCTGTTACTGTAATCTCTGTTACTGTAATCTCCTGTTACTGTAATCTCCTGTTACTGTAATCTCCTGTTACTGTAATCTCTGTTACTGTAATCTCCTGTTACTGTAATCTCTGTTACTGTAATCTCCTGTTACTGTAATCTCCTGTTACTGTAATCTCCTGTTACTGTAATCTCCTGTTACTGTAATCTCTGTTACTGTTACTGTGATCTCCTGTTACTGTAATCTCCTGTTACTGTAATCTCTGTTACTGTAATCCCTGTTACTGTAATCTCTGTTACTGTAATCTCCTGTTACTGTAATCTCCTGTTACTGTAATCTCCTGTCACTGTAATCTCCTGTTACTGTAATCTCCTGTTACTGTAATCTCCTGTTACTGTAATCTCTGTTACTGTAATCTCCTGTTACTGTAATCTCCTGTTACTGTAATCTCCTGTTACTGTAATCTCTGTTACTGTAATCTCCTGTTACTGTAATCTCTGTTACTGTAATCTCCTGTTACTGTAATCTCCTGTTACTGTAATCTCCTGTTACTGTAATCTCCTGTTACTGTAATCTCTGTTACTGTAATCTCAGTTACTGTGATCTCCTGTTACTGTAATCTCCTGTTACTGTAATCTCTGTTACTGTAATCTCCTGTTACTGTAATCTCCTGTTACTGTAATCTCTGTTACTTTAATCTCCTGTTAATGTAATCTCCTGTTACTGTAATCTCCTGTTACTGTAATATCTGTTACTGTAATCTCTGTTACTGTAATCTCCTGCTACTGTAATCTCCTGCTACTGTAATCTCCTGTTACTGTAATCTCTGTTACTGTAATCTCTGTTACTGTAATCTCTGTTACTGTAATCTCCTGTTACTGTAATCTCCTGTTACTGTAATCTCCTGTTACTGTAATCTCCTGTTACTGTAATCTCTGTTACTGTAATCTCAGTTACTGTGATCTCCTGTTACTGTAATCTCCTGTTACTGTAATCTCTGTTACTGTAATCTCCTGTTACTGTAATCTCTGTTACTGTAATCTCTGTTACTTTAATCTCCTGTTACTGTAATCTCCTGTTACTGTAATCTCCTGTTACTGTAATCTCCTGTTACTGTAATCTCTGTTACTGTAATCTATGTTACTGTAATCTCTGTTACTGTAATCTCCTGTTACTGTAATCTCTGTTACTGTAATCTCCTGTTACTGTAATCTCCTGTTATCTCTGTAAAGCTGCTGTGAAACAATCTATATTGTTAAAGCGCTGTATAGATGAAGGAGACTTGACTTGACAAACTCAAATTGCAATGTGATGTCTATGATTTGAACCAGAATAAAATGGACACATTGAGGTATTTGCACTAATGCAACAAAATGAAAAGCAAAGGATGGACATGATCAAATTTATTTGAACTTGGAGCCGATGGAGGACGGTCTAAGTAATCCGTACACAACATGAACACACGGCTTTACTCCCCGTACTCTCCTCAAACCCCGAGAAGCGTCAGCTCTGCTCTCGGCACGGGCATCAGCGCACCTGAAATATCTGCACAATGGCCTCGTCTGAATGGCTCTTCACGGCACGGGAAGGTTTCTTTCTTTCACCTGGCCTTCTTTACCTTGATCTCGCAGTGAATGCGCTTCTGGATCCCGAACCCCCCCCCCCCCCCGTTAGCGCGGATCCAAGGCCCGTTTCACAGAAGAGGACCGGGAACATATTACAGCAGCAGCGCATTATTCCGCAGAACATGTATAAACAGTCGGAGAGAATGGGAGTGCTATGTTCATAATGGAATCTGAAAAGCTTTTTGCTTTTTTTGTTCTCATTGTCTCTCCATCCTTTTCTAAACAACCTTCCCTTTTTGCCAGCTATCAATGCAAAGTTCTTTGAGAGAAAATGAAGGGCATTCATGTCGACTGAAAAGGGCTTTTAAAGTTGAGTACAGCCTTGACAAAAGGGAAGGTACGGCTTGCAGAGGCCCTGAGAATGACTCAATGTTTATAACCTTTCCTCACACACCCCCGAGGAGCTGGGAAAGAGCCGATGAAAAGATCCTTCTCTCGACACACACCAGACGCTTCTTCATTACTGAAAAACATCCAGTGTTTATATCTGCTGTTTTAGCATTTGTTGCCGGATAGGAAATTGCATTTTCGAGCAAACCGGGATTGTTATTATTGCATTCCGTGATTCTGTGAGCTCGTCCGACTGGAAATGTGCCGAGTGTTAAACATGGTCGTGTGTGTTAATGCTGAAAACACTCTTTAGGGTGTTTAGTTCATTTCTGGAGTCTCAAGGGTTTCGGCTTGAAAAGCTCCAAACAAACAGAAGAACATCTAGGCCTGAGAAAAGTCTATAAAACTATTTTACTACTGTCAAATACACACAAAAGTAAATAAAAAATGATATGTGAGAATTATTGAAAGCTTGATTGGAGCATCTTTCAATGTTACATTCAATTTAAGAAAAACTACATAAAATTACAGCAGAATATTATTTGACTAACTACCCAGGTGAAAAAGACGTAGTATTAAATGTATTAAAAATATATTTAAAATTTAAATAGTATGTTTTTAATACATTTGTATTTCCAACATGCTTATTTAAAGTGCATTTAAAATACATTGAATTGCATTTTAATATATTTATAAAAAATATACTAGTAGTACATTGGTAATAAATATATATTTAAGTATACTTTTAATAAATATACTAATTAAAAGCATACTTTAAATACATTTCTAAACAGTATACTAATAGTACATTGGTAATAAATATATATTTAAGTATACTTTTAATAAATATGCTAATTAAAAGCATACTTTAAATACATTTCTAAACAGTATACTAATAGTACATTGGTAATAAATATATATTTAAGTATACTTTTAATAAATATGCTAATTAAAAGCATACTTTAAATATATTTCTAAACAGTATACTAATAGTACATTGGTAATAAATATATATTTAAGTATACTTTTAATAAATATGCTAATTAAAAGCATACTTTAAATATATTTCTAAACAGTATACTAATAGTACATTGGTAATAAATATATATTTAAGTATACTTTTAATAAATATGCTAATTAAAAGCATACTTTAAATATATTTCTAAACAGTATACTAATAGTGCATTGGTAATAAATATATATTTAAGTATACTTTTGATAAATATGCTAATTACAAGCATACTTTAAATATATTTATAAACAGTATACTAGTAGTACATTGGTAATAAATATATATTTAAGTATACTTTTAATAAATATGCTAATTACAAGCATACTTTAAATATATTTTTTAAAAGTGTACTAGAAGTATTTGGTAATAAATATATGCTTAGTTACACTTTTAAGAAATATGCTAAATGCAACCATACTTTTAGTGAAGTTTTAGTGTATTTAAAGAAAACATGCATATGTTGCTCTTACTTAAAGTAGCCTACATTTTATGTGTACTTTGTGTAAGAACAGCAAAATGATTAAGCTTTTAGTGTTTAAAATGTATGTACTTTATAAACACTTAGGCCTACTGCAATATAGTTTAATTATTTATGTTTTTATAATTTTAATATAAAAAAAAATACATTTACAATATACCAACTTATAATGTATTAGAAACATTTGTCAACTATTATTAGCATTGCAATAAGCTTAAAATTATTATTTTTTCACTTTTACTTGTTTGTTGTAAAAGGCTACTTAAGGCTGTTGTCTATTACATGATATTTTGTACTACTGAAATTCCCACAATAATTTCAGCATCATATTTTTTTAAATGCATCATAGATACATTTTCCAAAGAAATGTTAATTTCCAAAAAAGTGTTGTTCTTGTTTAAATTTGAACAATGCGCATAACACACGTGACTAGTCCTGATTGGTTCCACAGGCGTTGAACGGCTGTGATTGGTTCTTATGATAATGCGCTCATCTCACTCGGAGCTTCAGTTGCTGTGCATGCGGTCCTTGAATGTGATTAGATTTAGACGTTTAAATTTAAACTGTTAAAATATTTATAGCGATCGTGTTTCTTTAGAGGACTTGGAGGAAACCACGCGATTAATATGGATTGGGTGATGTTTTTTGCGATTCACTTTTTGAAACGTGAACAGATCTGGTGAATCGTTCATCGGAGGGATATGAATGTCAGTTTTTCTATCGAAGATTAACGAAAGTCTTAAATGGTTTGGAACTACTTAAGGGTGAGTGATCATGACACCATTTCGTATTTTTGGCACAAAGTGTAACATCACGTCTTTTTCAGTTCAGCTAACTTACATTCAATTTGCCCAATCAGAGCCAAGCTTTTCAAGTCAAAGTCGAAGCAGACTCGAAGAGATGAAGATACTGCCTCAGAAGTTACTGGTAAGTTTTAGATGCTGTTTGCATAAATAAATAGCTCACTGTTTAGTTGTTTTCCTAGGTGGAAAGGTCTGCTATGCATTTGCTAATATGACCTGCACGTGGGATAACTTACTGACGTTAACCGCTAACATGATGCTGACACTGAATTCTAGCAACTTCTGCACTGTCAAAGTCTAAAGTCTTTGATGAATCTGTTTAAAATCTATGTGGAGACATTTATCTGTCTTAAAACAACTATAAAACAGTGTCCAATGCATCTTCAAAAAAAATTAATTAGTTATTATAATATGTACATCATTATATTAATATAATTTTTATTTGCTGAAGCTGTGTATTTATTTCTGATTTCCTGAAGAATTTGGCTTCATTGTTATGATGTAAATTATCTTTAAAAAGTTTGAAAAAACATGTTATGAATATAGCTACCTTTGTCTTGAGCTGACCAGCCAATTATGGTAGTGTGTGTTGATTGGTGTTTATATTTGTTCAAGCTTGACAACCTTATTGCCTTTTTGATTACTTTCTAATATATATTTCTAATTACAAATAAGTACAAAGATTAAATTGTTAAAAGGGATGCTTATAAGAGAGCGTATCTAAACTGCCGAGTCTGTGAAGGGTTTTGATTATATTACCTATGGCGGAAAATCAATGACAATAATAAACGAGCGCACAGCTGATGCTGGCGCGCGCGGGTAAATGACTTTCGCGAGCGAATAACAGATCTACACGCGAGGAAACGGGAACTCGCGAGCTCATTCAAGCCATGCGCGCGCGCAGACATCTCCTCTGCACGCAATACAAGCCATCGCGCGCGTGCATGATCATTCCCCACGCTCTCGCGCTCGATCTGCTCTCGCCTGCTGCTTTTGCTCGCTCGAACACTTTTATTTTTGGCAGTCGAGGGGCGGGGCTTACTGTTTTAATAACCTCAAATGTCATTGGTTACATCCCTTTTCCCGGAAGTCACTTGTGATTGGACGCCTGTGATTGTCAATCAAGAGCGGCAAAGGCACGACCCAAAAGCTGGTTGTCAACCACCGTTAAAAACAAAGAAGAAGAAGACAATCACTTGACTTAAGACATGGCTTCATTAACGGAGCAGATGCATGCGAGTTATCACTTAATTTGTTTTTATTTTATTTATTTATTGTTGTTTATTAATGTGTAATGTGATTTAATGCATTGTTAATATAGAATAGATTCTTACCAGAAACTACACTAGTCTTAGGGGTAGTGATTGCATTCTTGTGTTGTTAAGAGATATTTACAGACTGTAATGACACATTTCCATGGTTATTCGCATTGTAAATCTACCAAAATGTTTACAATTTTCTACATTTTATATTTATAACACTATTATTTGTGTTATTTGTATTAAAATATTTTTTTAAAAATTGGAGGAAAATGGGAATGCAAATATATATATGCTGTAGTTCACCACTACATAACCACTATACTCCCTCCCATTCACCACCATACGTTTACCCAACCAAAATTATATTGGTTCTGAGAACCTCAGAAATGTAAAAAGTGTCCATTAAATAGTTGTAAATCTAACAAGGGCTTTGGATGAAAGATAAATTATGTGTTTATATCAATAAGCACTGTAAAAATGAAAACATAAATTTTTTTTATACATTTTTATTTATAAAAATAAACATTATTTATATCTAATTAATAAAAATGAGGCAACAGATTACAAGCAATATTATTAATTAAATTTAACAAATTAGAATTGAGTAATAATTAATCAAATTAATTCCTTAAATGTTAACCATTTAAAATGAGTAAAAATTACAAAATATATGTTATTGCCAACATTGAAGACACCTGATGTTAACAAGCAGTTTTTTGTAATTTTGTAATTTTTAATCATTTTCAACAGCATATATATATTTGCATTCCCATTTTCCTCCAATTTTTAAAAAATATTTTAATACAAATAACACAAATAATAGTGTTATAAATATAAAATGTAGAAAATTGTAAACATTTTGGTAGATTTACAATGCGAATAACCATGGAAATGTGTCATTACAGTCTGTAAATATCTCTTAACAACACAAGAATGCAATCACAGATAAGACTAGTGTAGTTTCTGGTAAGAATCTATTCTATATTAACAATGCATTAAATCACATTACACATTAATAAACAACAATAAATAAATAAAATAAAAACAAATTAAGTGATAACTCGCATGCATCTGCTCCGTTAATGAAGCCATGTCTTAAGTCAAGTGATTGTCTTCTTCTTCTTTGTTTTTAACGGTGGTTGACAACCAGCTTTTGGGTCGTGCCTTTGCCGCTCTTGATTGACAATCACAGGCGTCCAATCACAAGTGACTTCCGGGAAAAGGGATGTAACCAATGACATTTGAGGTTATTAAAACAGTAAGCCCCGCCCCTCGACTGCCAAAAATAAAAGTGTTCGAGCGAGCAAAAGCAGCAGGCGAGAGCAGATCGAGCGCGAGAGCGTGGGGAATGATCATGCACGCGCGCGATGGCTTGTATTGCGTGCAAAGGAGATGTCTGCGTGCGCGCATGGCTTGAATGAGCTCGCGAGTTCCCGTTTCCTCGCGTGTAGATCTGTTATTCGCTCGCGAAAGTCATTTACCGCGCGCGCCAGCATCAGCTGTGCGCTCGTTTATTATTGTCATTGATTTGCCGCCATAATTACCCACCAAGTACATTGTACTCAGCATACTGTCATTCTTAAAAACAAAACAAATCATTCTTCATAATTTGCCTGCCTTATATATTTGTGTGTATGTATATATATATTTATAAATCTCTCTTTTTTTTTATTTGTTGTTTTTCAGACTAGCTGCTATAGAAGAAAAACTGAGTGCAGAGACAAGCGAAGAAGAGAGTAGTAAGTAGTGACGAAAAAATACGCGGAGCAGGAGTGCGTTAAAGTGAAAACACGCTTTTGATGGACAAAATAAATATGATTTCACACAAAAAATGCCCAAAATGCACAGAATGTGCATGACTAGTGTGTTTAACAAGAACTGGAGTAGGCTAGAAAATGAACACAAAAATATTTGTAGAAAATGTACCCATTTAAATTTGTTTTAATTATTCAGTTTGGGTAAAAGTATATGGTGTTTTATTTAATAAAAAAAATTATAATAATAAATGAAGAGTTCAGATGCAATTTAAGCCTCTAAGTGCCATCTGAAATTTTCTTCTAGAATGATCAATTTTATCAAGCTTGAATATTTAAGTTCAGTCATTTATCTTAAATGGCAATGAAAATTACCTATTTGTCATTTAAGTGAAATTACTGAACTTAAATATATGAGCTTGATAAAATGATCATTTTAGAAGAAAATTTAATCGGAATCGGCTAAAATCGGTATCGGCAGGTCAAACTCAGTGAAATATCGGAATCGGCCTATAAAATTGTAATCGGTGCATCTCTAGTAGTAAGTATGGTTTAATCTCATATCACTGTTATAGAGATTTTTGAATCCGGACTATTGAATGGTGATTCGGTCATGACGTATGTGTTTCTGTACATCACTTTGTTTTGCTCTCGAAGTCAAAGGGGGCTGACTAAAAACAAATAATAATGCTAAAAATAAAGATTAGCATTTGTTATACATTATAATTATTATACTTGTCTGTTTTTTGTTGTTGCTGTGATACAGTGTCATAACATGTAGACCTCACTGTTGTTCAGCAAGACTTAATGTTTGTTCTATTTGATGTAGATATTTTATTAACTCCTTTTTTTTGCATTATATTAACATTTTATATTGAATGTCTTCTGTTAAAATATGAACTAAGCATTACATGCCATATTAAAAAATTGTGGTTACGACTGTTCCCTGAGAGCAGGGAATGAGACAGTGCATCGATGACGCTTTGGGGAATGCCCTCCATGTGAACCGGTGTCTAAAAAGCTATAAAATCACAGCAAACGAATTTGGCGACAACCTATGACACTATTAGTGCGACCCAGAAGTATAAAAGGGGCGCCTAGATACGCAGTGCAAGTTCCCTTTCGAAAGGAAACAGTGACTTTTTTAACAGATGTTAATTTTGCATTAATATTTAAAAAAATAATAATAATATTTTTCCCTTTTCATAGATACTGTGATCAAACAGTTTCCGACCACGACAGTGTCTGAGGTGCGAGCGCTGATCAGAAGAAAATGCAACAATGAGGCAAACTCCAAGACCAATCATTTCAATTCGCTTGAAGGATGAAGGACTGTTTGCAGCTATTGTATTTCACTTTGTTTGACTTTGTTGAACTTATTCCTTTAAGTTCTTTTTTTTTTGTTCTGTTTAATACTTCTGTAGATCAATGCATTTTATGTTAATGTATTTTGTTTAATTTTCATATGTTGCTGTACTAATGTAGTGCATTAAAGTTTACTATCTTTCAAAGAGTGTTTGTGTGTGTTTTATACAAATATTGTTTTTACTGTGTTTAACTGAATTATAATT
>JARPMJ010003602.1:0-89860 GCA_033366665.1 Phoxinus dragarum
ATGAATACAAGCATAATTCTGTTTAAGAATTAATTATGACATGACATGCTTGTAATTACAACAAATTGTATTATGCCTTATTGCTTAATAACAATTAACAATGTCGCAAAACATACATAAACATGTTATTTCTTTCACTTTAACTATATAAATAATCAGGATAAAAATAAACGATTTTTACATGAATTAAAGTTTGATTGATTACATTGAATCGCGAGAACAGCTTTAGATCAGGCATACTACCGGGGTCCTAAACTGGGACACATTACTTCAGTGGGACTCAACACTTCACCACACTGGCTCATTGAAAATGAATGACCTCCGGCCACTTTGACACTCTCGCCGCCGCCGTCTCGTAAGAGGAAATGAAGTGTGTTACTTGGGACAGGGCCATACATTATTTTTCGGTTAATTACATTATACTTATATTTTAAGTAAACTTTTCTTTGTGAATACACTACTCACACCATGTACACTACAAAATGGCGTAGCAGAAGTACGCAAAGGCTTTAACACACCTTTTGACATACTAGAACCCCATGTTAATGTGTTAATGTGAAGGTTGGTCAAAATACAAGGCCCTAATAAAATTCACTCTCTGGAATGTTTAGACCATTATTACCCTTTTATAGCCCGTTATGAGGCACTGGAATGCCAGCGCCCAACCTTGTGACTAGATGATAGGTGATTTCTTTTCACTTCATCCCGAGGGTGGACTGGTTTAAATGGAATCTTAACATGTCAGAAGAGTGAGTAATCACAACAGATCAAAGTTCCACTCATGATGCAGTCATTTACACCTGGGCGGAGAGTGTGGGTTTTATGAATGTCACAGATTACCAAATGGTACAGAGATACAATTATTTAAGAATTAGTTTCAATGTTTGTAGTAGTTCTCATTATTTAATTATTAAAAGTGAATAAATTAATGATTCCTTAACATTAAGGATTTAAATGGCATGATTCATTTAGAATTTATTTTATTGTTTAAACAATTCACATGATGAATTAACACAAAGGATGGGAATGTCATCATTATAGTAATGTGACCAATTAAGTTGCCTTGATTTCCTTTATAATTTAAATATGTTTTTCAGGACAATGAAGAGCAGAGATGTTTTACAGTATAAATTAATAATGCTGTGTGTATCATATGCTTACTCCTGCTGCATGCACGTACCCTTTGGTAGATGTTTTAGATGGTTTCTTTCTGCAGACAGCAACTGAAGGTCAGATGCCCAGGATGTGCACTCCTGTTCTCCACTTGACAGGGTCCTAATGCCGGACCGGTCTTTCTTCAAATCAAAGACAGGCTCTCCAGAGCATTACTTCCCACCCAAAGGTGCAGAAGTCCCATCAATTTCACTTGCCAAAGCTGAGAGGAGCCAGAGAACGCAGGGCATTATTGGATAGGTTCAAGGAAACCGCAGTTGCTGGGATGTGTGTGGGAGTCGTAGTCAGGCCTAAAGAAGAGCAGTTCAGGAGAGGACCTTGCTGGCACAGGCAGGGAACGGGACAGGCAGAGGTGGGGAAGGAGTGTGTCCCCCAGAGGTGGAGAAGCAGCACTGCCACACCAAGCACTGACCTGTATGCTGACATTATAGTCAGCCCTGAAAAATATAAACACAACATGATGGATCTAAAATGATGACAGGAAATGGCATACTCACATTTGTATGGTACAATATAGAGAGACAAACGACAACAAAAAAGATATAGGATGAAAGCTGAAAAAATGATTCTTCATGAAATTCGTTGCTGCACCAGACTCAATCAAATAAATTATATGTACACACACACACACAGTCCAAGTCTAAATGATTAAACACCAATCGTTTACCAAGCTTAAGGTAAAATTAAAGGAAAACTTTTACACAAATACACTATGAAAAGTTGAGTAGTAGGTTTGTTTAAAACTAACCTTTTAGGGTATCGATTCTCCACTCGGCTCGGACAATCTGACTATTGCCGGATAATTGCCAACAAAACACTGAGACTTGACTGAGAAATTCTTTGACTTTAACTCCAACTTCCCTGAGATCAAAGTCTGAATAGCATTATGGCACCAGAAACACACACAGAACAATCGTTCTGCAATCACTCACTTGCCTGAGTTAATGTCTTACTCAGGTTTGTTCCCTCCCAAGCATTTTTAGGACCATTCAAAAAATAAAATAAAACAAACACTATAAAAAGATTTCCTATTTAATAAATAAGAATAAACAGGTGTTTTACATAAATAATGCTGGATTACATATAAATATGGATTTATATTTCAGTGAATTTATTTTTCCACCAGAATCATTACTGAAAATTAATAATTAAAAAGTAAATTAAATCCTTAACTCAGTCACTGCATGATATAACCATGCTTAATATTTGTTAGCACTGAGATTGTTCATGTAACAGTACAAACGATCACAATAGACATCTCTTTTCAATCAAAACCTGCTTTTGCATTTATTAACAAAAACATTGCAGTGTGAAAGCATTGATTTTCCCAATCAGAATATTTATGATTTTAAATAAAACCACAGACTTGATCAGATGGTTTCAGACTAATTCATTGCAGGGTTGAAAAGAAAGTCTGACATCTGACAATTAGTCTCTTAAGCACAGAGGATTTTCAGCTTGGACAATACAATAATACTGTATTCAAAAACAACAATAAATACCACACATGTACCCAGACAAACCAGGCCAAGAAGGTTATATTGCACAAAATATCACACTTGGATAACTCAAATATCATAGAAGTTTCCTGTAATTATCTTATCAAAAGATATTAGATGGTACACACCTCTGAACATGTCATTACGCGACAAGTCATTTGTCATTAGTTCATGGCACTCTAAAAAGGGCACTATAATACAAACCTTGAAAATTGATGTATCACTAACCACTGTTTCAGGATCAGGCTTACAGTGTTACTTGCATAAGATGTGGCTGTCCTGATCCTGCTTCAGTAAAGATCGAGATTGTTACAAAGTAACGAAAAGAAAAAAGTTTGTTTGCGCAATAAAAGTAATGACTTTATCAAACAATTAATTTTCTTCCGTGTGAGTCTCCGCGCTGTCCACGTGAGCATGTGATGCTGACGCAGGATCCCGCCAACACTGAGCCGGCCTTCAGATGTAAAACCCGGACGCAATGCACTGTGTTTACAATGTGAAGAGAAGAAATTGTTGAATAAAGTCCTTATTTTTGCACACAAAAAGTATTCTTGTTGCTTCATAACATTACGGTTGAATCACTGTAGTCACATGGACTATTTTAACGAAGTCTTTACTACCTTTCTGGGCCTTGAAAGTGGTAATAACGTTGCATTCTACGGGGGTCAGAAAGCTCTCGGATTTAATTCTTAATTTGTGTTTAAAAATTACATGAGGATAAGTAATTAATGACATAATTTTCATTTTTGGGTGAACTAACCCTTTAAATAATATTGGCCACTTTAATATTTCAAATACATCAAATGGCCACTTCAATATTTAATATTGGCCTCTTCTAAAGCCAAAATGACCATGTAGAACTAGTCTTTCAGACTATACAATACAGAGAATTTATGACATTATTTTAACATTTGTATCAGTCAAACAACATCCCTCTTTTTATGTGGCCATTTGATGGTTATCAATGACTGGAGGGGATTGTAAAAGAGTGTAATAATACTTCTCAGAAAATCACTGGACTCAGATTACTATGATACAATATATAAAGCACATGCAGTGAAGGTTGAAAGTAGGCAGCTTGTAAATCACTGAGGTAAGCCAATGATAATGCACAGGGAGCTCTCGGCCATAAAAGAAAACGGTACTGTTTGTGCTCGGCCAGATTTATGGTTGTAGGGAGCGATTATCAACAGAGGTATGTGTGTGAGTGTGTGTTCTTAGACCTCCAAAAAAGTTGGGTGGGCATGTAGTAGAAACTGCCCTGGTGGGTGGGAGTGTGACGGCGGATTGTGTGCATTTTTTGTATATTGCATGTGTAAACTAATATTATAGGCTAATTATTGTCCAGTTAAAAACAAAACAAAAAAAAACAACAGGAAAACCCACATTATCATCTTTGTATGTTTTGGCAGTTCACCCGAAATGTCATGTTTCATTTGAAAACGTTGATGAGCATGTGTATTCCAGTGGTATTCATCTCACTTTCATCAGTGTGCTGCTCCACAGGGATTGTCGGACGTTTGGCAGCCCATGTTAGAGTATTTGACCTGCACTCTGAACAGTGTCCCATCTGCACACATGCAAAGTTTATACCTCTCCAAGCCCTCATTGAAGTACAAGTCTCCCCCCAGAGAGGAGTTTGGTATACGCGAAGGACTGAACATCACTGAGCCATTTAGAATAATGCTGTTCTCCTGCAAACAAAACAGAAAAAACAATCATACAACTCGTATGTCAAGATTCATATTTATAATACTTTTCAAAAGTGTGGGGTCAGTAAGCAGCTCAACTTTTTTCAACATTAATAACAATAAGAAATGTTTCTTGAGCACCAAATCATCATATTAAAATGATTTCTGAAGGATCATGTGACACTGAAGACTGGAGAGTAATGATGCTGAACACTCAACTTTGCCATCACAGGAATAAATTACATAAAATTTTTTTTTAAAATAGACAACGGTTATTTTCAATTGAAATGCCATTTTACAATATTTACCGCTTTCAGCTCGATGTCCCCACCCATGCTGAACTCCACAGTTTTGCCCATGATGTAAACTCCCTCGTTGCCACGAATAATGGCCTTACCATCTCCTTTGATAGTGAGGTCAGATGATGCATTGCTGGTGATCTGCAAAATATGGCACTGAGTTACTGTACAAACACACCTCTAAGACGATCATAAATCTCATATCAAGGCTTTAATATTTGTCCTGTGTCGTCTGCAGTGTGATTAGATACATCTACTTGTTTCAAATGAACTCAATTATTCAGGTTTCATAAGCCAGGACTAGGAGTATGAGTACAGTTGCTTACTCTCTCAGTAGAAGCTTTCTTCACATTGAGAATCTTGACCTCTTTGGGCAGGTGGAACTCATGGTTGTCAAAATCAGTGCTAAAGAACGTCGTCTGAGTGCGGGGGTCAGTGAAGGAGATGCCCAAGTCGCTGACAATAGACGTTTTATCTTCCTCCACGCTCAGCTTAGTGTTGCCTTGCTGGAACACCACCTGTAACATGCAGAAAACCCCTAAATTAATACACATTCTCATATAAACACTCAGAGAATACTGATTTGCCCAGAGAAAGTCAGATACTATGCTGACTGACTGGGTTATTGTTGCCAGTAATGACGAGGTCCTGGTCCTTCCTGCCGCCCACTGTGCTCTTGTGCAGCGGGTGAACCACACCCATATCGGCCTTCTGTTTGAAGCGTAGCAGGCCGCTCTCGTGAAACTCCATACTTTCACAACCTCCCGGACCTATCCGTATAACTGTCCATATCACGAGAGTTATCTATAAAAGACAGACAGTGATAATGTATGAGTGTCTCTCTATTCAAGTGAGCAGTAGAGATGTGACTGAAGTGGTTTTGAAAGAAGTCACCAAGTGACTCACAAGGGCCGCATTTATTCAAAACTGAGAATTTTTAGATTGTGGAATATTATTACAATTTAAAATAACTGAATTTTCTGAATCATTACTCCAGTCTTCAGTGTCACATGATCCTTCAGAAATCATTTTAATATGCTGATTTGGTGCTCAAGAAACATTTCTAATTATCAATGTTCCAATCAATTAATTAGGTGCTGAGACCTATGTATGTTAACTTTAACTTTATCTCCTGTTTACAATAAAATATTTTTAGAGTGCAGACCTTTTTTGCCTTTTTTATCATCAATGTTGAAAATCAATGTTGTGCTGCTTAAAATTTTTGTGGAAACTGTGACACATTTCCCCCCTGGATTCTTTGACGAATAGAAAGTTTCAAAACAGCATTTATTTGAAATACAAATTTTGTAACATCATGAATGTATTTACTGTCACAATTTATTGCTAAAAAAAGAAGAAGTATATCCTATCATATTAATAATATCACAGGCACAACAAACAAGAGATAAACTCACAATGAGATTAATGAGCGCAAGCAGAAAGAGAAGGATAACTATGCCAATGGCAATGATGCCCTTGCGACCCCTCAGTCCTGTCTTGTGGAGTCTCTCCTCTTCAATTGGAACATATCCGGCCTTAAAATTACTGTTGTGCTCTTTATTAGCTGATCTGCGCTCGATAGCCTTCTCCCTCATAGATTTCTTCACTGGGGCATTTGAGATTTCCTGTGGATATAAGGAAAAAAGGATGACTAGATGTTACAATTATTGTATGTTATGTTACTGCACATTTAATAGACAATCCATTACTGCTACAAGTGGTCTGCCATTAAATTTCACACCAACAAGAACCCCTTTAATATTCAGATTTACTTACATAGATTGCAAACAATATATTTTCTAGGCATCTGCTGTCAGGGCTGCTGAGTTTGGGTGTAAACATTTTTATAGTAGAACCAAAAATACTTAAGCCTCACTTAAAATGTATCTAGCCTAATGCATCTAAAAAAAACTTTTCCAATTACTTTCAAACAACTGGTTAAGGCACATTTTTAGTGGATTCGAGTTCACACAGGTGTCCTAGCAGAATAGTCAATGGTGTAGTTCATCATATTAACTAATAACTATATTAACATGTTCACTAATGTTTAACAGCCACAAAGTATCAAAATACTTTTTCATCTTAATTTAAACACTGTACCTATTACATAACATTATATTATACATCTTGCTATTTTATATAATAACATTATATCTATTTGTATCATTTTAAATCTAACAAATATTTTTTGTTATTAAATTATCTTTTTAAAAATAAATATAATTTCAGTTTAATATTGTATTATTTAGTTATATAATTATGCAATGCAATATTATTTTAAGCATGTTTTATTGCGAAAATACCACTGTATAATATAGTGAAATATTTAAGCAAATATATATTTCGTTACATTGAAACGAAGTGCAAGTGGCATATGGTTCTGCAATCTTCTTTTAGAATTAATTAACAATAAACACTTTTATGCTATTACAGTGCGATAGCTAAATAAGAGACCAATGTTGCAGTCTCAGGAATGCAGTATGAGTTGGTCTGTCTACATGCAGGCTATGCCTAAAAATAAATGACACACACCCCCGTTCCTCGGTGATAAATTAGAGCGTATGTATTTAGACAGAAAAGGGTTTTATTTTAAAGCTCCAACGTATCATTATTCGGTGTAACAAGAGCAAACTTAGAAGCAAATGTAACCCTGCAATTAAGAGTCAATTTTTCCATAAAAGATCCGGACATAAATTGCGCAGATAATCGTTACCCATTCACATACATCGCTATTGACATCGTTTGAGGTTTGAAGTTAATATACACGACTCGTGTTAACGCCGAAAATCGCTCGAAAAGCATCACAACGGAGAAAACATTTACATTTCACATTGAAAACAGACCTGCTCCGACGCCATGTTGACCCTCCCTCTCAGAACACTGACTGCATTGACAGCTTCACACAGCCTGAGGAGGAGAAACCACTGCGAGAGAACCGTTATCCAAACAATAACCACAAATAGCCACACTTTCACGTGGACTATATACTTCAAACATGTCTATCCTGGAAATTTTAATTCCAGAAATACAGACCAAGTTTGAAGAAGGAATTACTTACTTTTAAGGGAGTACGAACTGATATGTTAGATGGTTTGTTCCTCCGCTATAAAGAGCCAGTTGTGAATCACCGACTCGCCGTATAAGGATAGCTACAAATAAAGACATTCCCCCCGTTTAATGCTAACGCTAGATAGAACCTGTTATTATAACTTGTCTAGTATGTTTTTACTTGTATTTATTTTTCCAACTTTTCCCAGTTTTAAAAAATTATCAGAAAAATAAAAAATAAAATACAGTAAACATTTTAAAGTGAAAATTATAAAAAACAATAGGGTGAGTGAGTGCATGTAAAGTGGGCCACTCTTTGTTAAACGTGTAATTTAGATACCTAGATGTTTTTCCTTTCCTTTATTACCATACTCTCGTTAACTTTAAGGTTCAGATACTATTTCAATTTGAATACAGTTGATATAATGTGTTATTTGCAAGGTATACAAATAAAAATTTTGAGATCATGCACTCCAGACAAAATTATTTTCAGGTCAAGTGGCCCATCCCTGATGTATCATTTTGGTCCTCTCATAATTTCTTCACTCCATTGCCTTGTCTTATTTTCTGCTCTTTCTTTCCTTTCTTCCATCTCTGACTCATAATGCTGATTTCTGTTTTCTAAAAAAAGTAGATTATGCATGATAAATAACCAGTGAATGTCAATTTATTTAATGAATTTGAGTGTAATTACTGAAGGTTAAAGGTTGCCCACTTTACCTGAATCTCACTGGCCCACTTTATCTACACTTGCAGCCAAAGTGGACCAGCAATATTTGAACAACTACAAAAACAACAAACAGATTTTTAAACATTTAATCTTTGCATTTTATTCCCTATTAACTGAAGTAACAAATATGTCATAATAATATTTTGTTTACATTTGGTGTACAACCTAATTGGCTGGTTTCACAGACAAGGTTTAGGCCTAAACCTACATGCAGACTAAAATGCATGTTTGAGCTGTTTTAACCGAAAGCAACAATGGCACTGTCATTGTCTCAAGATATACACCAGTAATGTTTTTTTTTATATATATGGCACATTTATAAAAGCTATTGTCCTAATTGAACTAAGACCTATAATCCTTCCCACCATGGGAGTCCTTTGAGGTGTGGCCACACCCACCAGTGTCATATTGCATCAACCAAAACGATTTTATAATTTAAAGAAATACTATCTCTTTAATTAAAGGTCATAGTCATGCTCTGAAAGTGTAAACCCACTGAGCACAACAATCAAACTTAAACTGCATTCGCCCTATATGCAATTTTATATATGTCATTTTTTGAAGTATGAACTATTTTAATTTTCAGAAAATACATTTACTGTAAAATAGTATTAAAGATATATATTGCTTTAAGTCATTTTTAAGTTTTTAAGTGATCAGTTATGTGTACATTAAGGTGTTTTTTTTATATATATATATTTATTATTATTATTATATAATAGGCCTATGTTTATGTTAGTGTTTTGTGTGTTACCCCTTATGTTATAGGTCACAGTTGCTGGATAACTCAATTTTAGCAATGCATTGTTTAAAATAATTTATTTTTATTTAATGGCGTATTATGTCACGTGGTATAAAGTTAAATAACGGAAAATCAATTAAGGCAACCTTCTTCAGGAGAATGTAAAAAAAAAAAAAAAGATCTTCCTGCACTTGCCATCTGACACCCACTTAACAGATCACTGAGAACTGAGCTGCAACTTCAGAGAGACTCTGAGTAACATAGAGGCTGTGTTAAAAAAAAACATCTCATATTGTTCGGGCTGTCCATACAGCTTGTCTTTAAACAGCTATATTTCCTCAAACTGATATGTCTACTAGCAAACCGTTGCTACAACTAAAAGCGCGTCCATGGTTTCGCTGAAAGTCAAGGGTGTGAATGGTGGGCTTTTACTAGCAGTATAAAAACAAAAGCGCGCACCCGCGCTGCTGGATTAAGTGCACTGGGACGTCCTGAAGCAGGATTACAGCAGCAGATCTACAGCTATGGCTGACACTTTACGAAGACTGGTGAACTCATCTCCGTACAGTGTTTTGCAAGACAAACTGGAAGCTTGGTACAAAGACTACCATGTAAGTCATAATCATTACTTCAAACTGCACACTGCAGATCACAACCGCTAGAGACGAGTAAGTTAACGTTAATTTACAATAGTTGCTAGACTTTACATTGTTTAGGCACGTAACGTTATGTGTAATATCGTGCATAAATTACATTCAGGAGTCACTAATAATCCAGATTGGGCTATTTGAGATTATGTCTGGACTGCGGCTGTTTTCACTAAATGCATAACGTATGAACTATTTAAATGATCTGCTTTGTGGGTGGGGTTTAGCATAACTCAATATGCCTAAACTCAATAACAATCTACAGTTGTTAGACGGTCATAGTATCTGGCGTAGTAGCCTAGCATCCCGAATTTATATGCTCAAGGTGATTCTATGTAGCGACATGAGCAATATCTGCTTTATTGCATTTTGCTTTTGCAGCAAAGTTTGGTTTCTATGGACGCTCGTTGTCAGGACAACGGCGACTCCATTCCTGGACAGTTCTGATAGGCTGAGAGGCAACGTGCGCGCTCCCGTCAGACTTGTGTTTTGTGAATGGAGGAACTCATAGGAGTTTGTGCTCTTTTCTTATTAAGTGGAATTTACAGTAGTCTTCGCAAATTATTAGGAATGAGGAATTCGAAGCACACGTTTATGGGTCAGTCTTCTAATCTATTAAGTTGTTCTTAAAAAAATGTCTGTGATAAACATGTTTTCAGTTTCTGAATGAAAGTAATTTAGATATTTTCGCGGGTAAAAAATATTCTATTTGGTGTCTCAAATTTTTGAGAAATGTAGTAGTTTGTCATAATATTTTACTATTTACTAAGCTATTATGCTGTCAATTGTAAGCTAAAAATAAGTTAAAGTTAAGTTTAATAAGTTAAAATATATATATAGTTTACATTGAAAAACATATTTGACATGAAAAACCATTTTGGCATTTGAAGAACTTGAATATTAAATTTAAATTTGGCATGTAAGCACCGAGTTAATGCAATGCCAAAAGCCTAAATGCGTTATTTCCATGGTACCTGAGCAGGAAGTGCAATATCCGATTTTACACATTGTTGCAGTTCAGGCCCTGAACTTCAGGGGCATTTCACAGGTGCTGCTTAACTTCTCGCTGTTATACCTGATGTTGCATATACTATATGTCTTATCACATAACATATTTTGGTCATATTTTCTCTCAGGTGTTCTCTTGTGACCAGAACCTGAATAGGTGCTGTGAGCTGGTGGAGCTCACCTCTAAAATTCAGGGTCAATTGTTCACCATACTCAATCTCACAGCACAAGAAGGTAACAAACAGATTCACTCCTCTATTTACTTTCAGTATTTATGTACAATATTTAGTCTCATTTAGCTCTAGCATGTATACCATAACCATTCCCTCTAGCTGACTGTTGAAGCAGATTTTATGTCTTCGTTCTTCTTCAGGGGGACATTATTCAGGGGTCGACACACTTAAATCTCGCCTTTTACCCTGGCTTGGCTCTTGCTTCACCATTGCAGCTTCGTCTGTCTCCACAGATACCAGCCTTAGCCTCATTCAGGTGAGCTGGACATCCAGAATCATCTACAGCTGTCTAATGGTTCCACATGCCTGTTTCATGAGTGAAATAATGATCCTGAGTCACCACTTGCCCATATGTATGTGTATCTCTGCGCTTATATACTTTTGTGCCGATAAGGAATCTGTGGAGAAAGATCGGAAGATTCGTGAACTGTCCTCATTTCATGAGAGTGACATGCTGAAAATAGAAGACCGGCTGTCTTCTACACGTATGGAGTTGGATTCAGTTAAACAGGAGTCAGTATCATAAGTCTAAACTAGATTAAAGCCGGCATGGAATGAAATAGATCTCATTGTGAACTATGGAAATCATCTATCTGAAGTTTTTTTTTAAATCCTTTATTTCCACTAGGAAAAAAATAGCTTTTTTTCCTGTTTTTCACAATTTCTATTTTAGATGAACTATCCATTAAACATAAAATTATATTCATTTATCCTTACATGCAATACATCATAATACAGAAAGGTTGACCTTTCACATTTTACACTTCATACAAATAAATCAAAATAATTGATTGTGTTATTTATTTGTTTCCAGGCTTGCCGACACCCAGATTGAACTGGATTCCACAAAGAATAAATCTGCAACTACCCTGTTGGCCACAGAAGATGAAATACTACATCTAAAGTCAGAGTGAGTCAGAGATGGTGAACTTGACTGAAATTTATATTTATGTCTTTGTGTGTTGAACATTTAGACAGTTGTATGAGCTATGTGACTGCTGTGTGTCCATTTGTGTACTAGAAAGTGAAATGTTTGAGAATTGACTATTCATATTATGTTAAATAATGGAATTGTGTCAGGTTGCGAGCTGCTCAAGATCAGGTTTATCTATATAAGAGAAAGCTGGATAAACTTGATGACTATGAGAGGCAGGTCAGAATCCTACGAGATGAGGTCTCGTTCCTCACAGCTGAAAAAACTGTTCTACAGGAGAGGTACAGTTGAAAAACACCTCGTTGCTTAGTGCAAATGAGACTTAAGTAAGCCTTACTTACTCTTTTAACTCACTTCCAGATTGGTCAGGAGCCGTTCACCTAGTCCTCTTCCAAGGCGGAGTCGCTCGGTTAGCCCTGTGAGAGGCGAGTCTCCTACACGCGCCCAGCTCACTAGTTCCTCTCGCCATGCTCGAATGATCTCACGTTTCTCAGACCTGTATGCCACAGAGAGGCTGGATTCCCAAAGTCTACTGCGCAGATATATTGACGACCTGGAAACAGTCCAGAGGATACTTTTTATCGCTGTTGTGGTAAGAATGGCTTTGTTTATCAATTACCATCCTGAGATAACTGCTATAGGCTAGTAATAATGTCATGGTCCCTTATAAAGTCGTAGAACATATTAAATAAATAATACTTCATTTGATTTTGAACTAATGTAATCCAAAATGAAAGAAAAATAATATTTCTATGGAATTTCCTGGAAATAAAAATGATTATATTATATTAGAATATATTATATAGCAGCAGGTAAGATGCTGTATTGTAATTAATAATTTGTATTGTCCAACAGGAATCATTTCAGGCAGCTAAACTGGCCTATCGGCAGTTTAAAGGACGTGCGAGAAAGACACTTTCCTCCACTCATACTGGTCCTGAGAGTCTGGAGGATGCAGTGGTGGATTACATTGTGAGAAATCTGGACCTGTATGATGTGCAGACCAGCGTTAATGTACGTTTGACCACACTTTTTGTGATTAAGTATCGCAACCCTGATATTCCTAATAAACACAAACACAAAGTTTTTTTTGTGTCTTATCGCTTTCATACGTCAGAAATGACTTTTCTCTTCTTCTTTTTTTTTTATTGTCCCCCCAGAAACCCTTTCTATATATTTTGAGTAATTATTTGAGGATTTTTTATATGCTTTTGTAAATTTTCCTTGTTAAATTTCCATCTGTTTAGGACGTGATCAACGCAATGAACGTAAACCCACGCATCTCTTTCCCTCCGGAGGTGGACTTTGTTCTGATCAGCAGCTTCATCAGGGAAGCATGTCGAATAGCATTTGCAATGCAAACTCTTGACCCACCACTGGACCTGGCCTTCAGCTCAGATGGTGAACTCTACAGTGATGTTAAGTGAGTGGAGTTCATAAATCAGACACACGTACACAGCAACACGTCTCAAGGGTCTTGAGATGGATCTTTAAAAGTTGAACTCACAGTGTATTAAAAAAGCACACACATACACGCACGCACGCACGCACGCACACGCACGTAAACCGGTGGCGTTCATCACACTTTCTCTTCCTCTCAGGTACAGGCGCAGTTTTGACTCTGAGTTCACCGCTCCACTGGTGGCGTTTCATGTGTGGCCTGCACTGTTGGAGGGAGACACTGTCATACTGAAGGGAGAGGCGGTCACTAGGAGAGGAGCTCTGGTATGTGGAGGCCTTTTGGAGAAAATCAATCAAAATAGCATTCATACTAGTCATCATGACATGCATTGAAAAGGATAAAAGTAGGGGAAGAAACGTTTTTGTGGATATTTTTGTTAATGCTTTTATGTTAAAGAATTATAAAATAATTGATATACTGTAGATATATCTAAAATGTTTAAGTTTGTGTGGATGTACATGTTTTTCCTCTAGTGGAGAAGCAGGAGTCGTAGTTCCAGTCCTGTTCGCTCTCGTTCAGGAAGCCCCAGCCGCACATTTGTGAGTTTCTACTGAACGTTTGACTCTTCTAATTCAAGGGATAGTCCACCTACATTTTTTTATTCTATCATAATTCCCTACCCACACATCTGAAACCTGTATGATTTTCTTTCCTCTGTGGAACACAACAGGAGTTATTTATAGCAGAATTTCTAAGCTGCTGTTTTCTATACAATGAAAGTGAATGGTGGCCTTGGCTTTCAAAAAAAAAATTCTGTGTATAATTATTCAAATCAGTCTGTTCATCACACAAAGCTGTCATATGGCTTCAGAAGAGTTGGAATATAGTGCACAAATTACACTCACATGCCACTTTATTAGGAACACCTTGCTAATAAAGTGGTCGGTGAGTGTATATGAACCATTTTTGTACTTTTTTAAAACTGGTATTCATTCAGTTTCATTGTTTTAAAGTGAACAGCTCAGACGTTCTTTTGGACTCTCAGAAGAAAGTTAAATCATACAGGCTTAGAATGCAAGTAAATGATGACAGAACTGTGAACTATTCCTTAAACATTCCCAAAAGTAAACAAGGAAAACAATATGGTCCACAATGTAGTTTGTCCAAAATTCATGTTAGTTTAACAATTAAGTTTTCTTCATATCTCTCTTGCACACGCTTCCTCACTGAGTCTGAGGGTTAGTACAATTTTGTTACAAATTTTTCCATTCTTTTCTACAGATTTCTCAAAAAAACTTATTTCTGGTTTTTAATAAGAGGCATTTTGCCAGCTGCTCTGTGAGTGATTTTAAGCTGTCTCCATTCTCTCTCTGTCTGTCAGATGCCCAGTCGTAGTCGAAGCCCTTCCCCCGGACTTCTCTCAAGTAGTCGACTTTAAAGTTTGATACCTGACCTCACTTCACTGGAAACAGGACCAAACAAAAGCAGAATGATCCAAACATAAAAATATTTTTTCAGCTTTAATGTATTATTTTTTTATGTGTGGGATGAACTAGAAACTAAAGTGGAAAACAATTACCTTTACAATAGTAATTTGTCATGTGTAAACAGAAGGCACTATTTACAAGAGAAAATCCTCCAGAGTCCAGAGGATAGAGCAGAGCAAAACAAAACACCGGTCAAGAGTTAGAAGTCTAAAACGAGAATTTTTAAAGAGAAATGTCGGAGGATTTCGATATAAGAAAAGAGGAGCTTGAATTTGTTGCCCAGCCCTATGTTTGAACCGTGAGCTTACATCGCATCAGGGGTTACTCTTTTAGCTTAAGTCAACTTGCTTAGGCCATCTACCGGAATCTAGTTAGTTTAGTTGAGTTTTAAGTATGGATATTTTTCTTACAAAAACCCATCACTTTGCTACAGAAGGCCTTTATTAACACCCTGGAGCCATATGGATTACTTTTACGATGAATGGATGCACTTTCTTGGACACCATTCACTACCATTATAAAGCTTGTAAGAGCCAGGATATTTTTTATTGTAACTAATATAACTAATTTGTATAAATATAACAAATTAGCTAGAAAGAAGCTAGTCATATACACCTAGGATGCCTTAAGGGTGAGTCAATTATGGGATAATACAATTTTTGGATGAACTATCCCTTTAAAGGGACTTTGATTATAATGATCTGTGAAGAGATAAGCTCTCTAAACGTTAACATTTTACTTAATGAGTCTAATAAGACCATTGCACATTACACATTCAAGTTTGTGGTCAGTAAGATTTTTTTAATGAATATTTTTATCACATCGATGCAGCCTTGGTGAGCATAAAAGACTTCTTTCAAAAACATTTTAGAAAAATTACAGACACTAAACTTTTTTGGAGTTTGAAGCAAAATCTACTTGTTAAGGTGCTCTGTTTGCCTGTGATAACTGGACAAGTAATTTAAGGTGCTATTCTTTCTATTTTTTTGTATGCAGATTTTTCATATATTTATGTGATTTGGATTTTTATCAATTCAGTAGGAATTAGGATCAAAGAGAAAATCTGTTGTCTTCTTACACCTGCACACCAGCACTTTTAAGAAAACTAATGGTCTCTTCATGTATTATCTGTCATCTGTATAAGTCATCACTCTAAATATAAGTGCTGTTTGTGAAGTGTTTCAACTGAACTGTCATTCATTTTTTCTTCTAGTACATAATCTGTAGACACTAAAAAAAACTTTGTTACAGACTATTGAATGTATTTCCACTTTGAGGACTGCAGTGCAAATGTCAGATTAATTATTTCCTAATTTTGGTGCTAATTTTTAACGTCAGTACTAAAGAATGGTCTGTGTATCAAACTTTAGTGTTTTTGGATTTGTGGAAATCTAAGCTTTTCAAAACCTCAATTTCATAGTTTTAAGGTACTCAGTCTATTCTGCTAATTGTCTCATGTTAATGAGGTCTTTATCATGGAAACTACTGTTTTTCTGTTATATCAAATCATTTATTAAATTTCTTAAAACAAACAAATAAAGTGTGAGAGTGAATCACCAGGAACATACCTATATTGTTTAAGGAAAATTTAGTTTATTTTCATACAAAGGAAATGACAAAAGTCTCTATTATGTTCAAATAAAACACAAAAAGGACTCAGTGGTCACACCATTAATCGAATATTAGGCCTATAGCCTACTTAGTTTTCCTTGAGTAATAATAATATATATATATATATAGGAAGTCAAAGTTACACAAGTTACATACGTTATTATAAATGACGTCATTATAATGTGAGCACAAAGGACACCTTTACTGTAGTTCAGACACATTATTCTGTCTGTACTCTCTTCCACGAGTCACCGCTAGAGGTCACTTACATCCTTCTTCTAAGTAAAATCTTACTACTTTTACCATATCTTTCTATAGCAGAAATAGTAAGACTATAGGCTACCATGCGGTTCTGAATTCAGCACGTGTTTTGGTTCTCGAAGCCATCTTTAAAATATTGTCTTTGAACTTCTGTTTTTGCGGTCGCTCTGTATTTCTATGGCATTGCTGTCCAGGAGTAACTAGCTTTTTAAAGTTAATTTACTTCATGTAAAGTTAACGAAAGTTATCATGAGGATTGTAATGTTTGAAGCAGATGTCTTAACAAATGTCAGTAGACCGGGAAGATTTTAAACGAGCCGTTCATTCATAAATACGCAAGATCGCTGTGAAAAAAACGAGCGCTGCACTGAAAAGGGGCTACATAAGGTCTATACCTTTAAGTATTTTTAACTAATATAAATAGAGGAAGAATGAAAAAACCTGCATTATAGTTGCTTGCTACGGCATTGGATATCCTCCTGCTGTTGAGACAGGATGAGAGAACAGAATGACTGCAAGGTCAAGTCATACCAGCAAATTATAAAGCAGGGACAGTGTAATATGGGAAGGAACAGCATGAATACTCAGGGTCTACTTATCCTTTTCCTGAAATAAACATGCTGTATTTTGCTCTATGTCCTAGAAATACCTGGAGTTATTTTAAGCGCATTTGCTGCCTGACCTGGACTGTCTTCTGTTTCTCTGATTATACACCTAATTAAAAAAAAAACATTTTGCCCATACAAGTTATCTGAAGATCAGTAGAAAGTCTATTCAATTTTTTCGCAGACAGGGTTTGAATAATATATCATTAGCTGTTTCTTATGTTAACTTTAAACCATGCTTTTTTTTTATTTATTGCTTTATAGAGTTTATTTGGGGATTGATAATAAAGCACTGGGAACAATATTACGTATGGCAAGCCGTTTTAGCTTTTATTCATTTCCAGGATATGAACTTTGGATATCAACAATTCAATTTTCACTAGTTAAAATTAAAGTTATTGATATCAGGAATTAGATTTATACTAGTAACAATGGCAATTTTTGATATCAGGAATTACATTTCCACTAGTAACAATGCTAATTCTTGATATCAACAATTACATTTTTACTAGTTAAAATGTTAATTCTAGATATCAAGAATTTTATTTTTGATATCAAGAATTTAATTATTGATATCTGTAATTGTATTTTCACTAGTGAAATGTCACCATAGGCTGCCATTCAAAATCAATTGTTGATATCAAGAATTGGTTTTCTTACTAGTTGAAATTCCAATTTCACATATCAGAAATTCAATTCTTACTAGTAAAAACCTTTATTTTTGATATCAAGAATTCAGTTGTCACTAGTTGAAATGTCTATTCTTGATATCAACAATTGAATTGCTACTAGTAACAATGTTCATTTTTGATATCAATAATTCCATTTTCACAAGTGACAATGTTAATTTCTGATATCATGAATGTGATTGTTACTAGTAAGAAAGCCATTTTAGATATCTGAAATATTATTGATATCATAAATACATTTTCAGATATCAAAAATGAAAAATGTTACTAGCAATTCAATTGTTGATATCAAGAATAGACATTTCAACTTGTGACAATTGAATTATTGATATCAGTAATTCGCATTTTTACTAGTAACAATGTAATTATTGATATCAAAAATTATATTTCTACTAGTAAGAAATCAATTCTTGATATCAACAATTGATTTTGAATGGCAGCCTATGGTGACATTTCACTAGTGAAAATATAATTACAGATATCAACAATTCAATTGTTGATATGAACAATTACAATTTTGATATCAAGAATTCAATTGTTGATATCAATAATTAAATTGTTGATATCAATAATTAAATTGTTGATATCAATAATTAAATTGTTGATATCAACAATTACATTTTTGATATCAAAAAATGTAATTCTTGATATCTAAAATGTAATTGTTGATATCAAGAATTCATAAATGAATAAAAGCTAAGACGGCAATCAGTTTGAGCCACTAGGTGGAGATCTTTCTTTAAGGCTGAGACACTCTTTAGCAGTGCATGAACCTTGAGAGTCAAGCTTACAGAATGAGACGGAAATAGTCATAGAATTATGATAAATAATAGGTTGTGTGCTCTGTAAAGTAAAAGAACAAGAAATAGAAGGGTGGAGAGGGAATGAAAGTTTGAGGTTTTTCCTTGAGTCTTCAGTTCAAGTCCCATCAGCCAGTTACAAATGAATGTGAGAGTCTAATTGAATTAGAGGCTCATCCTCAAACTGACTGAGAATGACAGAGTGAACAGGATACTTCAAAGAAGATAAACAGTATGAATCTTGTGAATAATATCTTCTAGTTTCTAGTCACTCTACAATATTCTATGTGGTGTTGCTTTAAAACACAGCACACTAATAGATTGTGTTTTCAGAATGCTGGACAGTTTTCATTGCTTGCTTGCCCAAGTTCTTTAAGCCTTGATAGTGATGCCAGCAATAGTGTTGAATCATTGTTCACAACTGCTAATTAACCCCAGGAAATTGCCACATGCAAATGATGAGAATTGTTCAGTCAGGCTTGGCAACATCTCTTGGGATTTTGCCTAGAGAGAGACTTAGAGAAAGAGAATAACAGGAAGACTGCAGTAACGCTTCAGGGTGAGTAAAGAGGGCACAGCACATGCATTTACTGAAGAAACAAGCGAATAGTTCCTCCTCTGCTATAGACCGTTAGCATTATCAATCTAACCTCAAGAAGATCGCTTTTAAAATCAAGCAATGATTTCATATTGTATGTTTGAAATAGCACACTATTGTACTGTAGTATACAGTATGTAGGGCTGAGTAAGCTCAATTTTAACCCGAACAGTTCACTTAACCTTTTTTCTATCAATGAACTTAGTATTTTTTCTATTAAGTACAATGAGATTTGTATGTTTATAATATAATTATAATATAACATAATTGTGTAAGTTAGCTTAGTCAACATTTCAGTTAAATTGCAATTAACATGTAGTGCAAAATAAAATAAAAATCCTTCACTAACCCTTACAAAAAATATGTATACTTCAAGTCAATTTTATTCAGTTTTATTTAGTGAATAGTATACTTGTATACTATTTCAGTACTTCTTGGGATTTGTTATTATTATTAAAAACATTTATTATTTTAAAATAAAAGGAAACTAAACTCCAAGTGTAGTTCAGTGAGGCAGAGTTCATATCCTCTCACATCTGTTGATCGATTTAAGTAGTTATTTCTGCAGGCTCGTGCAGACCCATTAGTCTTACAGATTCATTATATCCAGTGGTTGCCTATTGCTGTAAAAATAAAAAAATAATATATATATATATATCATCATGCCTATTAACTGATTTTAAATAGTGACACCAGCAGAGATTGATTTTATATTATGTTGTTTAACTTGGCAGGTTTTCTGTGGGCTTTGGATCATGCATTTGGCTAAATACTTGAGCCTACAAGAAGTTTGGAAATATGCTTATGTCTTCTGAAACAAGCCAAAGAGATGTGGGGAAGTGTGGCTGTTAGATGCTCCAAACCACAGTTTATTCTGGAACGGTTTAAAGATGTCGAACATTTCTTAATGCCACAATCCATTCAGTAAGATAGATAGATGATCCTTCCCGTGGAGTTACTGTAGGTGAGGGCTGTTCTGGTGATCACACTCACCCAATTTGTGTTCTTGCCTTTTCCCTGAGGATCAAAAGAAATATCCTTCCAGGATGAACGTTTGGGATCTCCATGATGAAAACAGCAGCCCAAAGTATTCCTACACCCAAATATCCAAGTGGTCTGCCGAGTTAAACTAGGGCGAAATGCTTTGATGGGGTTGGATGGAAAAGCTTGGTGTGGTTTGGTGTGGGTCAGTGGTGTCTGGGCTGATCAGGCCTTGAATGGTCCGTTACACATCCAGGGGAATGTTTTTCAGTGTTGTGCTGTGGTTTGAGAGGCAGGAGAATGTAACCGCAGAGACCTCCCACTTGCTCACTGGAGGTAAGCGCTGCATAGGCCTGTAACTGACTCTGCTTTCCCAACACTGTTGAAGGAGGGTAAAGTAAGTGTGTTTAGGGATGTCCTCCCACTACCCTGCATATAACGGTTCAACCGGGCACTCACCTAGGACTCTTCCTGCCAAATAGATGACAGCACTGTCTGCACCAGCCTCAAGTTTCCAAATACTAGCGGTCAACTGATTCCAATAACCTGTTATTATAGTTATATAATCCAATAACCTGTTATAAAGCATTGTCTGATTCATTTTCATTTTTAAAATCAGTCTATTGTTGAACATGTTACAAATTTCCTTAATCTTTGAAGGTGACATATAGAGGCTACAAGAGTCATTCACAAGTATTTTAACCTGACAAAAGCTGTAGATAAATAATGAACACTTTTTCGCAACATATTATAATTTCTAAATATAAATAATGCAAAAATAGGCATTTAACATTAGTGTTTGCTTCTGTGAGATGCTCAAAGGCCAGCATGACCTCATGATTGAAGCTTGTTACAGGGTACCTGGTGTATGGCTGTGGTGTGGTAACAGTGGACACCGTTTGAAGCAGGAGAGCTGGATGTTTGTGGTTCAGCATGTGATAAATCCATTCAGATCTGAGGCCAAGTGCAGCATTCAGAGCATCAAAGTCTTTAAAGATCTTCAGTCACCTATTAAAACACAAGCTAATGGCCACTTGAGACACATTCCCTGCCTTTGGAGTGGCCTCTCAGCCCTAGAACTTTTTACACATTTTTCACACACATTTTCTCTTGGTTTGACAACATACTTCTTCCTGACCTCTCTGGCCAACATGTGAATAAAATGTAGGATATCATTGATACTTATGATGGACAGTCCCTCTCATTTCCTTTAATTATAATATTACATAAAGCAATTTCTGAACTCGTTCAACCTGAAAAATGTTAGCACTCTAACTCTATTTCTACATTATCTCACACTCTCAAAGGGGCATTTGATGTGTCCCGGTAGTGTTGTAGTGTTTAGAGTTGTGTTCTGGCTGACCATGATGGGATTAACACTATGGGCATCGACACATTCATATATCACAGACTGACTGCTGATATAACCACAGGTGAGTGCACCTCATAATATAAATCACAAGTGATATAAAGATCATGAAGGGAGGAGAGGTAAGAGGAGGGGATAAAGTCAGAATGTTACAGGGCAAAAAGAGGACAAGAGCAGAAAAAAACCCCTGATAACTAAAAGAGTAAACAAATCTTTAAAATATGATTTCATGTTGGTTTCTTAAGTGGAAATATTATATAAAAAATTGTTTTATATAAAAAATAAAATAACCAGCAAACACGTTTGAAAGCCTGCAGATCACATTGATACATTGGCATGGATGCTTATATCCGGTCAGATATGTAGGTACATTTTTTTGTGTGTTTTATGAAGTTGTGAGATGTGAGGACCAATGGGTTTGGCATAATTGACGTAAAACGTTATGTGATGTCTGCATTTTATTTAATAAATAATAAAATATATTGAAAAATATTTAGGCCTATATGTTGTTACTAAAGTTGTCCACCAATATGCATATGATTTTCAGAAAAATGGAAAGTGGAGATGGCAGTAACAATTCTGTGTACATTATGCCTTTCAACTTTACACATCATAAAAAAAAATATATAAAAAAAAACCTTGGCGCTCATGAAAGCAGCAACACATGGCATCACAACCAAAGTAATCAGTCTAGCCCTTTTGCATAGAAAAAAACACAATTAAAAGGCAGCCCAGCGGAGAGGGAAAAAAGTGTTTTGTTCAGCATACAATGGGCAGACAGGAGATGTGAGAGAGAAAGGGGACGGGATCGGAAATGACTGCGAGCCGTTGCCCACAAGGCTATTGGCTCCGACTTAAATGTGTTTTAATTGTTTTTCTGTAAACCTGCACAGACCAATGTATAATGTCCTGGGATCTGTCCATAGTAAAGCAAGAGACATTTATGAGACACTTTGAGTGTTACCTATGTCTTGGCATACTATCCCTGACTGAGGTAATGGGTAGCTGGATTACAAATACATATTCCCACAAATACATTGAACAAAGTCTCTCCAGCTCCCTAGGCCTGTTAAATCCATCTGGTGATGTTCTACTGAGTGACCACTGAACTACAGTATATGACTAACAGGAGAATTGACAACCATGAGGTCATGAGGTTATTTCAAACATCAGCCAAGACATCTTAGCTTACATTATTAATGCAAGACAAGTTGTCCCAGTGAACAAAAGCCCAATTAGCCGTGACATTACAACTGTCCAGTCCAGCGATGTCATGGTCCAACCCCTCCACCGAGACATGGGCGCATTATCTTATTTCCTCTCAACAAAGGTCAATATCTTTCAGAAAATATTACATCTTTGGTCACACTCTGGTCTTCGTGGTCAAATGTTCTCGGTCATGTTTTGTAGTCATTTAACATCTGCTAGTTTTCACAAGGCTTTAGTGTTCATTTAGACACCTTTTTTTTTTTTTTGGAAATGCCCATCCAGTTGCTCATGTGCTGAAGAGCTTTGATGCTGCTGGACGGTTTCTATTAACTTGAAAAGGAGCAGTCACAGAAAAAGAGATCTGTCACAGGGCCGTGACTTTTATAGGAATGTTTCTTTTTTCCATTTTGTCACACCTCAAAGTTCCCAGTTCCTCACTCAAAAGAAGTGGCTATAAAGACGACTAGCTTGGCTTCAACTGTGGAGGGAATTGGAAGAAAGGAAAAGGTTAAAAAAAAAGTTTCTGGACCATAGCTGGGAAATTTGTAAATAAATATTTTGGATTAATATTGGTCTACATTTTATGCCACGTCATGAAACAGGAAAAGGGGTCATGTTTCTCTCAAGCCTGTTGTTTACACATCGTTAAAAAGGTAAAAATGGTGAAATGGTAATGTTTCGTAGCAGACAAATAAAACAAAATGTCCAGTGCACCTCATGAGGCCTCAAGCAGGGCATGCTTCAGTGGGACAGCTACATGTGTAGTGCTTTAGACCAGAGGTGTTTAGGTCCCCAGGGGGCTACAAGAGGGGGGCCCACAGAAAGTCTGAAAGAAAAGTTTACACAAAATGTACTTTTTTAGCATTGTAAATGTCAATTAATAAAAAACTAAAATAACACAATATCATTTTATTGATCACAGTATTATTTTGTTGATACATTTTTTTTAAATGTTAAAACCTGGGGGGAAATCATATGGTTGTATATTATTGAGATTAATTGAGATTTTTATTCAATTAACAAACCTAGATTTTAACAGTGAACAGTGATTTTAACAGTTTTTTTCGAATTTACTATAATTACATAACAACGTATAAAAAATAAATATCCTAAAACTTAAAGTTACATAACTTAAGTTAAACTTTTAATATCCAGGATTTCAATGGGGTCTCATAACATTGGTCCTCACTATATTTATGTAAAATAAAATGAAATATACAGACAAAGAGAAAAATAGACAACAGTGGGTAGCTCTAAATGATTTTTTGGGACGTATGAACAGTCAGCAGTGCACATCGAGGTAGGTAACCCAACATAGAGCCACTGACCAAACAAAACTTGTTGCACATGATAGCAGTGAGCACTGGCCCCTTAACCGCTGCCCTTATAAGAAACATATGGAGAATTATGATGATGGGAAAAACAGTGTTGTGTGTTAGTGAGCCATGCTGCAGTGGGGAGGGTGAGCGGGTTTGTCCAGGTGTGAGTCTCTCTATTTCATAGTAGAGCTCAAGAGACTTTTTAGTGAACAGGCTGATTTGATCCTTGCACGGAAAGCAGGCTCTGTTATAGTGCACTCCTATTCCATTTCCATTTTTGAAAAACACAGTCCACACACGAGAATGGTGATAAAAGAAGACAGAATGAAGTACAGATTAAGAGGATGTAGTGATAAATGTGGTCACCGAGGTGGGGGTGCAGACATCACATTGCATTCATAAATCCATAGTCAGAGCCACTGACCACTCTGGACCAGCTGCAATAGCACTCGTTCAAAATTAAACACTTAAACACATACAACAACAATTATAACTTGTGTACTGAAATGTATGCACAGAAATGATCTATGTTCGGAATGGAGTACTAACTTGTAGCTTGAAAATTGCACATGTACATGCAAAGCGCAAAATAAAAGTAGCCTATACCTGTGATGTTGAGAATCTGCTCTCTAAAGTATCTGTGTAGTCTGGCTTCCTATTTAAGTCTACTCTATATCACACAGGCCTTCATGGCAAAAGTGCAAGCAATGATTTTCAGTAATCTAGTTCTACCAAAATTGAACCAATGCTCTTTTTGTTAATCTACCCGAGTCATTCGTGTAAAAATATAATTAGAATGGAAACTCCACTTTTAAGTTTGTTTGACTGTATTTTGGTTTTCGGTCAAAGCAGGAGGAGACCCCGGGGAAGACCTAGGACCCGGCCCCGGATAAGCGGAAGAAGATGGATGGATGGATGGATGGATGTATTTTGGTTTTCGGTCAAAATGCCTTTTGAATGGGAGCGCTAGGGGCACTACAATGAGAGCATCAAAATCGCTATTTTTAAAACACTAAGGCGGCTCGAAACAACACGAAACTGTGCTTGAGGTATCACAAGGGGATCTACATCTACACATGAACTCGAGCATTGAGAAAATTGTTTGTGTACACAGAGTTTGCTAAAAAGAACGATTTTGAACAACTCACTGTTTCCGTCCGCCGGCATTTTTGTCAGTCAAAAGTAGTCGATCTCCGAATGCAACGTAATGAACTGACTCCATATGAGGAAATGTCATGCACTTGTAATTCCAATGAAAAGGATGATAGCTCATGGCAATATCTAATGGAAACAATCTGAGCTTTCCATCTTTACTCTCCTCATGTTACGTTGCATTCGGAGATTGACTACTTTTGACTGACAAAATTCCAGCCACCGGAAACACTAACTAATAAAGTGAGTCGAACAAAACTTTTCTTTTTAGCAATATTTGTGTACACAAACAATGTTGTCAATGCTCGAGTTCATATGTAGAGCCTCTGGTAATACTTCAAGCACAGTTTCATGTTGTTTCGAGCTGCCTTAGTGTTTAAAAAATGCGATTTTGATGCTCTCATTGTAGTGCCCCTATAGCACTCCCATTCAAAAGGCATTTTGACCGAAAACGAAAATACGGTCAAACTTAAAAGTGGAGTTTCCAGTCTAATTATGAAATAATTAGAAATATGAACAAATTTAGTATTTACCAAGTAGGCTAATACACTGAAAGTGTTAAGCAGCAAAGAGTAAAAGGCAAAAAACACACACACAAAACCCACACACTCAATGACTGTATAAATCATTCAGTATTCACCACGCTACATCACACAGATTAAATAACACTTGTACATTTTATTGGAATAAGCGCATTTAAACGAGTAGCCTACATTAAACACTACACTGCAGAAAAAACAATTTTTTTTTCTAAAATCATACAGAATAGAAACCACATGACTAATCAGCTATTATAATATAAACAAAGAAGAAGAAACACAAAACAGTGGCGGTTATAGTCTTTTGTAGAATGTCTGTTTATTCATGTTCTTGGTTATACTTTTTTCCCCCACATGAAATAATCAAAGGATCTTAATGGTAATTCTCTTGCTCTAGACACTGCAAACCACACACAACATGTATTACAGATGACAATTCAAGGCACTTAAAAGCTTTATGGTCTCATAATAAAACAGCCCTATCAAATTTAGTGTACTACTAAGGCTCCATGTTGTGGTTACTGATGCTAATTTTAGAGTTCGTGGTTTGTTTCGGGTCCATTTTTCCCAGCATTAGATTTAGAGCTGTGCAAAACAATCAAATTGTTTTGGTTTTGCTTGTTGTTATAAGATTACGAGCTTTCATTTACACTGACCACAGCAGAGAGAGAGAGAGAGAGAGAGAGAGAGAGAGAGAGAGAGAGAGAGAGAGAAATTGACTATTCACATGCACATCATTTCCTAATTAAGTTCCATACTCTGGTTAAACCTTTCTTCTAAAAACATAGAAGCTCCACAGCTACTGAATTATGGAGATGCATAATCTTCCCTTTTATTGTGATACTTTATAGCATTTTTAAGAAAGAATTTTAATATCTCTTAATTCTCATTCATGTATTTAAATATTAACACAAGCATATGTCCAAAAGAAACCAAAATATTGATTTAACCTGTTTTTTGCCATGATTTTAATGCACTTGGATATATTTAAGCGACCATATGAGCCTATTCTGTTTCTGATTCATATTAGAATTTTATTGTGCATGTAAACGCAGTTCCTAAGTGAGAGAAGACAGAATTATTCCATAAATTTTAGTTACTGGGCCTGTTGACCTCTATGGCAGAGATGCGTAGAGTCCACATCCACAATTATCTTATGGGAAAATCAAGCGAAGACGTGAATAATTCTTTAAGCATATCTCACCTTCATAGTGATTCAATGTATGTATTAAATATTTATTAACTCATTTATTGCTTCATTTTGGAAATTAATAATAATGCAAATAATGCAATAATGCACTGAAGGTGTACATTTTATCAACTTGTGTATTCCCATGGAGTTGAACCCTTTACCTTAGCATCAGTAAATGCTCCTCACTCATATCTAGGAAACATTATTAGTTTCATGGCTGAGCAGATAAAGAGAGTGAGTTTTCTGGAGCAGAATCAAACTAAAGGCATTTCCTTAGCAGGACTGGGAGCCCATCTGTGAGGTTATTGACATCCCATAGTGAAGTGTGAGCAGGGCGTTCAGGAAACATTAGTGGGACGTTGGAGCAATGTTTCCACTCTATGGGTTTACACAGAATCACTAGAGTTTGTATATTGTATATCCAAACACTAACACTTGATGGCAGTGTAACTCCATGACAAATCCATGCATCTGCTCTAGACAATTAGACACACACACACACACACACACACACAAAACATTTGTCTAGTTTTGTTTTGTGTAACCTGTTGGTGAGTCTCATGTAACCACTTTGTGTCGTGTTGGTGCCCGTGTCCATGAAATCAGCGTTTCTGAAGGATCATGTGACACTAAAGATTGCTAAAAATTCTGCTTTGCCATCACAGGAATAAATTACATTTTAACATTATATAAATATATTAAAAATAGAAAACAATTATTTGAATTTGTAATAATATTGTCACATTTAGGTATAGTAGCTATACTGTGTTTATTGGTTGACTGTCTTGATTGTTCACAGGTGTGATATTTTGAAGAATGTGGCTGACAGTTGCTGGTCCTCGCCATTGACTTTGAAAATATATATGGAAGTCACTGGGGACCAGCAACTGTTTGGTCAGCCACATTCTTCAAAATATCATCTTTTCAACAGAAGAAAGAAACATATCTGGGGTTAAAACAACTTGAGTGAATGACGGCAATTTTCATTTTTGGGGGAATTATCCCTTTAATGTTAATGAAACAACAAAAAACAAAGAAAATCAATCACTGCTCTGAGAACTTTAATAGTAATTTTAATTTGATAAAGTATCAATGTATAATTCATAGTGAAGTCTACGTAGTGTTTTATTTTTATATTTGTTTCTTTCTTGAATGCTTATTATGCTTATTACACTGCTGAAAAAATAAAACACTGTTTATTTAAATAATAACAGATTTTTATCTTCATCACTTTGGCCTAAATATCTGCCATTCTTTTTGTATTTTATATTTTGCTACCTTGTGAGGCTTTTTAAAATAGGGACATTAGTTGGGCTGTAATGCTCAGTCACTTGCAAAAGAGTAAAACCAACATGAAAAAGAATTGTGATAAAATCGTGATTTTCGTAAAAAATCGCATGATATTTTTGCCATTTCGCCCACCAGTACAAGTGATGGATTTCTCTCTCTCTTGTCACCATATCTCATGGCACTTCTCTTGGAGTGCTCAAACATGAGGTATCTGCTGGCTGATAAGGGCTGAACCCAGAGGGCAACCGGATGCGCATCATGTTCTTAGAGTCATGATAATTTATCTATTTAAGTATCGATAAATGGCAAGCGGAGGTATTAAACCACATCTAGGACATTTCCTATGTCATTTCCTGTCAAATACAATTACAGCTTCTGACTAAACTGATCAAACTGAGTCACCAAAGACCCCAGAAACATCAAACAGAGGTTTTGTAGATTCACAGAGGGAATCTGTTTTATTGTGAGCAGAATGAGCATAAAATCTGTTTCTCAATGGTGATGATTACTAATGCTGACATAGTTTGAATAGTCTAGCATGGTCGGGAGAGAGTACAAAAAAAAAAAGTCTAATTTTGTCTTTTATTGTCGGTCTGAAATAGATTTCTACGAAAATGGCCCCTCAGTATTTAATATGCACTGTAAAATGTATACATTCCCCTGTGAAAAAGAAGCCAGGCCTTAACATAAGTTTACTAATACTAAAATAATAATAAAGTGCAAACCGAATTTAAAGCAACACTAAAGAACATTTTTTACCTAAAATAAAGTTTACGACAGCGGTAATGGACAATTCCGCTTCCAACCTGTAGGGTGACCGAAGAGGTAAATTTCTGTAGTGTTATTACCTTAATATCTTTTGTTGCAAAAAATGTACATGAATTATTTACATTAAATGCATATTTATATTAGGCCTAAATGCATTTTTTAAATGTATATTTAATGCACTTTTTAATCATGCAAGCTATTAAATCATTTTTTTTTATGCCAGTGTTAACAGTTTGAAAGGATTTCTCAACTTAAAAATTAGGTTGTCTAAAAAGCCTGTAGACCACAGATCTATATAAATATCACTAAATATCATTTAGATCAGTGCTGTATAATTTGTGACAAATGTCGATGTAGATTGACGTAAAAGTCCCATCAAATCCGCCTTGGTTGTTCACACTGCGCCCATATTGAAAAAAAATCAGACCTGGGTCTGATTCAGGACCACATATGGAAGTGGTCTAAATCTGATTTGAAAAAATCAGATCTGGGCAAGATTTGAGTGTTCACACTACTTCTGAAGAAGGGGTCTACTTCTGAACGGGATCAAATGAGCACAGATCACACATTATACAACTTAAGTCAAGTCAAGTCATCTTCATTTATATAGGCTAGCGCTTTTAACAGTGTAGATTGTTTCAAAGCTGCTTTACAGAGATAAACGTATAATTTAAACAGATTGTTTCGGCTTTATAGCGGTTCTTGAATAATATTACATTCCAGCTAAAGTTAGTTTTGATTGATTCACTTCCGTCGAAAGGATAATTTGTTATTAAATTAGGGGCCGCTAAGACGACACCGTTCTCTCTACACAGACTTTAAACGCGAACCTGTGAGAAACGCTGATGGCGCTCACGTGCGCATCAAGAATTAATTCTATAGTTATGTGCGTTTGAATATATGTGCGCATGTTTGTAATTCTCTACAAACCAAGCCTATACAAACTACTTGTCCTGCCTATAAATTTGATACAGAATTTTATTTTATCACTACGGGGTAGATACGTGAATTTTCAACAATGCTTTATCTGTAGAATGATAAAGGGATCCTCCACTTAAGACATTACCAATTAGGAAATTATTATTATAATTTTTATAATAACTTTTTTTCAAAGTTCTTACTGGTCCAGAATAAGTCAAATATATACATAAAAGCAATAATAATAGAATAAATAAAACCTGTGTAAAGTATGACTTGTTCCTCAGTATAATGGTTGCAGGGGCAAAACTGTTTTTGTGTCTTTTTGTTCTACATAATCCTACGCCCAGAGGGTAGAAGCTGAAACTCTGTGTGCAATGGATGGTACCGGTCGTTTAAGATTTGACCAGTTATGCGCTTTAACTGTTTAGTGTACAAGGTCTCATTGAGCTGTGGCTCACCAATCAGCCTGCTAGACCACTTTACTATTTGGTTAAGTGAGTTGTTATTTGTCATAGAGAGGTTCCCAAACCATCCTGCTAGCGCAAACTATAAAACTGATTCAATAAAAGCGTGGTAAAAGAGGGTCATGATGGATTTGTCAATATGAGAGTGACTCAGTTTCCTCAAACAGGCGCTGATGCCCTTTTTTACACATAACCTCACAGTTAGTTTCAAATGTGAGTTTTGAGTCTATATAGTCTCCAGGTAGGTTCAATGCACACATTGAACAGTTTGACCTTTGATTGATGTAATTTCTTGTGTTTGGATTTTTTCCTAAAATCAATTAGCATGTCCTTTGTTTTGGCTACATTTAGTTGAAGGTGAGATGCCTCACACCATTCAACAAAGTAATTGATGACTGGATCATGACCTGTTTCACTGTCTTGGAGCAGGCTAACAATTACTGAGTCATCTGCGTATTTAATTATGGTCCTGTTTTCCCACCTGCTCTGGCACATATTTGTGTACAGGATGTAAAGAAGAGATGAGAGTACGCATCCTTGTGGGGAGCCGGTTGATGAACAGACTTTGTCAGAGAGACTGCCAACCAAGATTGCCGTTTGTTAAAAAGTTAAGGATACAGCCTACCAGGTTATTGCTCAGGTCAAACTGTTCTAGCAGCCTTGTAATTAAAATAAAGGGTTGGATTGTATTAAAAGCAGAGGACAAGTCAACAAACAAAAGTCTGGCATGGGAGCCACTGTTATCCAAATGCTTAAAAGGTCAATTAAGTAAAGTGACTGTGGCATCTTCCACCCCCCTACGGGGTCTATAAGCAAACTGCAAAGAGTCAAGTAAATGCTTGGTTTTCCTTAATATTTCAGACCTCACCAATTTTTCAAATACTTTCATTACAATTGATGTGAGTGCCACTGGTCTAAAATCATTAAGGGTTTTGGGGGGTGTTGGATCTGGGAACAGGGACAACCACAGCATCCTTTGAGACTTCAGGTACTAATTGTGCCTCTAAAGATTTGTTTAAAATGTAATGGAAAGGAGTACTCAATTGCTTTGGACAGGTTTTGAGTATGCGCCCACAGATGTTATCTGGACCATGACTTTCTATCTAAGTTAACTCTTATAGAAAGGAAAGCTTTGTGCACTTCTTTTTGTCTTATATGAAAGTGACGAACGTCTATGAGCTGGTTACTCAAATTATGGATCTCATTGCTAAAATCAAAAGTATTAAAACGGTTGTAAAATTGGTTTAGAGCACTGGCCAGCTCGGTGTCTGAGCTGAAACCATCCAGGGTGACTGGGCTGCTGCTCTTTAGATTCTGGAGGCCTGCTATGGTTTTCATACTGTCCCAGGCTGATCCAAGGTTATTTGTTGCCATCTTGTTTTCCAGTTTATATTTTATAGTCTCCTTTTGTTTTGAGAATTCCTACTTTTAGTTTCTTTTTTGCTATTTGTTGTTCAGCAATGTCACCCCCCTTAAAAAAGGGGGGGTGACATGTGATAAGGAAAAAATATTTTCTTCATCTCTCACATCTGCAGTTAGACATAAAGAATAGGGTTGTAAATCCCTACTCTCCCCTGTGAAACAAGGACCATTCTTTGTTTGGCCCTTCAAAACAACCCCAGTCTTCCCCACATGTAACCCCTGTTAAACTAAATGCAGTCCAACTATTGCTTAGAGGGGAAAATAGCAAAACTTATCAACACATCTGTTCGTGCCATAAATACTCTATTTAGCCATAAATACTCTATTTCTACTAGGCTAAATATGACTTTATATGAAGACTTTGGAAGCCGTGTGTTTGTAATGGAGGGCCACTGTGACACCTTAATGAGTATTTTGAAATGGTAAATACAGTACTGAGCATCCTCACAACTTTAGTGTGGGATTGTTTTTGGCTCATGTAGCTGAATAGAGCCACCTCTGCTTTTAAGTTAGCCTTCAGACTAACAGCCCACAAGAGCTCTGGAAATAGAAGCATTTAAAAGAATTTGGAGGCTGTCAGATGAGGCCAAAGGCAAAGATCACTTGTAGGTTTGTCACAGTGTCCAGCACTCCCAGAGGAAAGGGAAGACTAATGTTTCTGTTAGCATGGCATCCGCTGATGGTCTCCATTGGGACTTACGGTCAGTGGTCATGATCGATGCTCACAAGTTTTGACTATATCAACAAGGCCCTTGACGGGAACCCATTGCCATATTGGAGAACTGTTTTGGAGATCAGAATGATTGCATTGCAAAGAGTGTATGTTGCTTAGAAACAACAGAGGCTGTTGCTGTGTAAAACCTTAGGATCACTTTGTTTGAGATCCAAAGAGAGAGGTGGCCAAAATACATATTATCATCATGTGTGTTTTTATGTGTCAATGTATGTTTTTTGTCTGTGTATGATTAGACAGTTTATTACTCACCAATTGTCTGTTTTCCTTTTGACCTCTTGGGGCTTGTAAGGAGTGGTATGGAGTTTCAATTAATCTTTGGATAGACTTAATAGTAGAAACCAAGACAGAACGTCCAATCAAATTATCTTCAATTCAAGCTCTCTTCTAGAAAAAAACTCTTCTGGTTTACAGACACTAAAAAAAAAAAAAAAAAATGACAGATTACTTATGCAGACACAGACAGACATGTTGCTGATGTTTTCATAGCTGCAGAATCCATGTGTGTGCATGTCACCAAGATGAATGGCCTATTCAGCTGAGTACTGTGCTTGCACCTCGCACATGTTTCCATGTGCGAGAGAAGGTAATAAGGGTGTAATAAAGATTTTATTATTTTATCTTGGAATCTTTTGTATTGATTGTTGTACAGGGCAGGGGAATAACGATCACATAAGAAGCTTAAAGCTTAAAAAATAGGTGTTTTAAAGCATTTTTGTAGTGTTATTGAAGGTAAAATGTATGTTGCAGAATGAGAATTTATAGAACATAATATAGAACATAAAATATTCTAGTGATCTATATGCCATGCAAGTCTAAAAGTCTTTCAAGACTCTCAGTATTTAAAGTTTTATTTAAAGTGAAATGTAATGCTTTGCATAAGCCAATCCTATAACCTTTAGAGCCACGTAATGCACAGTGATGACTTGAGAAACTAAAAAAATGGTCAATGAGCCCTTGTCTGCATAATCAACAATGTGGATTTTTAATAAAAACTGAATGATTGACTTTTTCTGGGCGCTCTCTGCACTTGTCAATCACACAAACACATACAGACTCTAACTCTCAGGCTCACGGTCAACTGTAAGGGCCTTGAAGTTGTGTAACTAAACTAGACTAAACTAAAAATACGTTTCCATTAAAGGCACAATATGTACGAATTTTGTATCAAAATATCCAAAAATTATCTTTCAATTATGTACTTGCATTATCCCAAATGTTTCTAAGAATTTGTAAATTCAGAGATATTCACAATTTTAAATAGTGCCCGTCCCTTGTCACTTGTTGCCTGTGAATCACGAAATATCCACGTTATCCCTGGTTTCTGCTTGTACTGCCATAGTAACCATGGCGACAATTGTGGACAACTGCATAATGTTTAGCGGCACGCTGTTTCGTTCAAACATTATGGATCATGGCAAGCAGACTTTGGGACAAAAGGAGAACTAAAACGAGGATCAATATCCGCGTGGCGTTTTCGAGATGCCGAGAGCTTCGGGACAAACTTCGACTTGACAGAGCTTCACAACTTGATAGAAAATCCGCTCTGGCATGTAGTTTATTACATTACAGATGAGCAAATGTACATAAAACAAATCAATGTTATATAGCTCAAAATTATGACATGTTAGAATATGATCAGTGTTATTCTAATGTTGATCTAGCTTACTGCTAGTCTCATATAGCCAACAAACTAACACTTATAATAACATTATAACTTTCAACATATAATATATTCCACCATTTAAACATTATTCAAATAGGCTACTGAGTTACTAAAACAATCTTTGTCAAATAATACACTTGTTTCTTCACAGTTTGAACGTTCTTGTTTCCATTTGTTTCATTTCAAGATCTGAAAATTATCATTTCTTTTACAGCTACAAAGCTGGAGCACCAAATTATATTCAAAGTCACATGACACGCTGTTAACATTAAATAAAGCACATTAACAGTAGCTAAGATTATCATTGCCACACTTTTGTGTTAGTTGTTCCAGCGCGACGTCACAGAAAAATAGGAACCGTTTCTAAAATAGAGTCATGGAAAAGATACCTTTTATCGCGCGTCGCGGCATCGCGCGTAGTTAGGACACCGTGTTTTCAGCTTTGAATTAAATCTCAATCTTTCTCTCTCTCTCTCTCTCTCTCTCTCTCTCTCTCTCTCTGTGTGTGTGTATATTTAATTGAAGACATTTTTATGCTCAGTAAATATTCTCAATTCCCCTGCCATTGTTTGAAGTGGCAAAAAGGTAATTTTGGAATTTTGGACTGCTTGCCATGTCATGACAAGAACACAACACACTTCTGAATAGATGGATTATTGCATTCCAGTCACATGAACTCATTGTGTAAAGTTCACTGGACTGGGTCTGATCCCAGATCTGATTTTGACCCTGTGCTTCAGTGCAGCAGCAGGCCCAGAGCCTGAACACAAACACGCGGATGGGTGGATCTTGTTTTCACTGGCCCGCTGTAGGACAGAACAGAACCAGAATCCAGAACAACACAAAACACTGGCAAAGCTGCAAGACCAGTTACTATGACAACCAAACAGTCCCAATTCTGGCAGTAACAAATAAAACCGCTATAAAGAATCTGCGCAATTTTCCTTCTAATTTTGTTAAATATCAAGTATCAGAGATTGTTAATATCCAGGAAAGTGTTTTCACTGGAGTCTTTGTTCTTCACTCAAGCACACACATTACACAGAGATGCAGTGCCAGTAATGATTGAATTCCTTCCTTGTTAACTATAGTGCTGTGTTATGGGTCTCTAAATATCCTATAGGGTTGTCAACTGTTCCATATAAATCGAATATCAGATGGTATTTTATTTGGATTATTTCTCATGAATGGAATATGAAAATTTAAATTGTTCATATCACATGTAATTGTATGTTGTTATGTGATTACATGGTCTGTTTAAAAAAAATAATATATTATTTCATTTGTATAAGTAGCCTCTTGTCTTTTTAATCAAACCAAGGATATTTGCATACAATATGGTACAGTATTATTTTTTGGTGTCCCTCATAGTGTCTCTTATTTTCCTATAAAGAGCCAAGACAGTCCCTTATTTCAAGACTTATTATTGGCAACCCTAATCCTACTTTGGAGGTCACATCCTTTTCCTGTGACTTCAACATGAAATAGCAGATGATTCTCCCAAAACTCTCCTCACTTCACTGCATCTGGCACACTATTGTATTAGCTCTATTATACACAACTAAAACTCTTCCAAGTCTGTTCCTTTGGAAATAACCTTGCTAATGTCACTGTATATTTAATTCAAAACTGAAAACTGGAGAGAGAAACTGTAAGTCTACTTAAAGCTGCACTTTATGTGGGTTTCTATTCAACTTTAAAGGGATAGTTAGATGTCCCAAAAAGATAATTCTTTATAAATCATTATTTTTTCACCAACATTATGTTCCATCCAAACCCATATGCTGTATTAAAAATATTGGTTCTGAATATTGAGAGTAAGTGAATAATGACTTTGATTTTTGGGTGAACAATTAACGGATTGAGAAATGCCAGTTAAAGGACTGGATTACTGTCAAACATCATGCTCTCTCCAGTCACATAATTTCCAATCTGAGACTGTTGGCCTGCCTACAGTTTTAGGTCAGCAGAACTAAATCCTGGCCTAAAACCGCTGACGCATATGATTCTGCAGAATCAACTTCTGGCCTGAAACTGCTGTGCTGCAGAACCAATGTCTTGTCTGAAACTGCTGTTAAATATGGTTCTGTAGAACCAATGTCTGGTCTGAAACTGCTGGCCTGTAACTGCTGTTCTGCAGAACCAATATCTAGCCTGAAAGTGCTGTTAAATATGGTTCTGCAGAACCAACATCTGGTGTGAAACGGCTGGCCTGAAACTGTTGCCACATATGGTTCTGCAGATTCAACCTCTGGAATGAAACAACTGTCCTGCATCTGCTATCATGTATGGTATTGCAGAACTAATGTCTGGTCTGAAACGGCTGCCACATATAGTTCTGCAGACCCAACGTTTGGTATGAATCTGCTGGCCTGGAACTGCTGTCACATATGGCTCTGCAGAACCAACATCTGGTCTGAAACTGCTGTTCTGCAGAACCAATGTCTGGCCTGAAACTCCTGTTCTTAAAGTTGTTGGCTTGAAACTGCTGTCACATGTGGTACTGCAGAACCAATGTCTGGTCTTTAACTGCTGGCCTGATACTGCTGTTCTGCAGAACCAGCGTCTGGTCTGAAACTGCTGGTCTGCAGAACCAACGTCTGGACTGAAACTGCTGGCCTGAAACTGCTGTTCTGCAGAACCAATGTCTGGACTGAAACTGCTGTTCTACCGAACCAACGTCTGGACTGAAACTGCTGTTTTGCCGAACCAACATCTGGTCTGAAACAGCTGGTCTGCAGATCCAATGTCTAGTCCGAAACTGCTGGCCCAAAACTGCTCTTAAATATAGTTTAAGAGCAGTTTCGGAGCAGTTTCCTGAACCAACTTCAGGTCTGAAACTGCTGGCCTGAAACTGCTCTCATGTATGGAATTGCAGAACCAATGTCTGGTCGGAAAACTGTTCTGCAGAACCAATGTCTTGTTTGAAACTGCTGTTAAATATGGTTCTGCAGAACCAACTTCAGGTCTGAAACTGCTGGCTAGTGCCATATGACTATATGTTATAGTTTAACATATAGAGACAAATTGTGTTATAAATTCTAAAAAGAACTACACATAATAATAAACATGCGTTAGTGGACACATGTAATGCGTTATTGACCTTCATGACCTAAGATAATTGTCTTTTACATGTCTCATAAAGCTATCATGAGAAGATAATAAAGTTCAAACTAACAATTCTCTTTCTAAAAAAATTTAGCAAATTAATTAATACACAATACATATTTATTCTCTGGAAGGTGAGCTAAATGAGTAAACACTGTTACTGCATTCCTGACATGGGGTCAGACCCTCCTCTCAGATACCAAATACAGACATTGCATATAGATATACATAGATATACACTGAAAACGATTTCCAATTCATTAAAGAAGAGGGATTGTAAGCAGGGACGTGCAGAGAGTTCCTCAGGGGCAGGGGCTCAAATATAAAAAGGGGCATACATATATATATATATGTGTGTGTGTGTGTGTGTGTGTGTGTGTGTGTGTGTGTGTTTGTGCTTTGCATCACAGAAATAAATTATATTTTTAACGTATATTAAAATGGAAAACCATTATTTTAAATTTTTTGATCAAATAAATGCAGGTTTAAAGCGCAAAAAAATAGTAATGTGTGTGTGCAAAAATGTTAAAATAATAAAGTCACCATTTCGCGTGTTGTTGTCAGGCAGCCTATACTTCACATAATAGGCCTGCAGTAGGCCTGGGCTTCATTTAACAAACTATGATAGTTTCATAATGGTAAATGGTGTATCAAGATTGACTAAATACAAGTGACTTGAATACTATACTTACCATTAATGCTACTTTGGTGCTGGTTTGTAGTCAATTAACATCCATTAGGTCAACGACGGAGATTCAGATCACTTCAATGTAAATTCGTCTGTCCATGTAATTTTCAAATTATTTATTTATAAATGACCGTCCAATGATATTTTAACCTTTTTGTGCCAGATGACGATTGGTCGGTGTATTATGCATGACAAACAGGCTTATTTAGTTATTACTATAGGCATAAGTAATATTTTAAAATATGTGTTATGTGGATTTTTAATTGAATAGACACGCAACCTTTTATTATAAAAAATAATAACAAAATAAAATAAAAAAAGTTTTTTTTTTCTTTTTCTTTTTTTCTGCCGTCTAGCCATACTCACTGAAAGACGCTCGAGAGCATCGGTTCCCAAGCAGACTGTGTGGGATACCTACGTGTACACTAGTACATTTTCATTTTAAAACGCATAACTTTTGCTACGGTTATGCCTGCCGCCCACACACTACTCCGGAGTTTTACGAAATGACCCTCGAAAATGGAGACCAGTCAAGACCGAAGCAAGACACGCACAACTTGACGCAAGTGACGCAACCCATAGCAACGCGCTATAGCAACGACACCTCAGACTGACAGAAACGTAAAAATAAACGTGAATTTAGGCTACTTTAGTCTTGTACACATTGTCATGTAAATTATAAGCAAATGCATTTTGTTTTATTGACCAAAATATTATCCATGATATTTGTTTGAGAAGGGCACTTTTGATTAATTTTGAATCAAAATTAAATCAAAATTAATCCCCCCCCCCCTGCACGTGCCTGATTGTAAGACTCCCTTCACATAAAACAATACAATTCATCAAATACATTGCTAATACTTACTGATGTAATTGTGTTGTTGTTTTCCTACCAAAATGATGTCACATCCTGGAGAATGATGTCATTAAGGATATGGCTTTGGTTAAAGCGATTTTACAAATGACTAACAGGATGGGAAATAAAATTAAGGACATATAAAACCACTGTAACTGATTATTAATTCAAACAAAGTAAAAAACATTAAGAATAGTTACCTGTAATATGTCTATTTCTTTTCATGAAAAGGTTGAAGGAGACTGCAAAACTTTACTGCATTAGAGCAGTGACCCACAAACCGTACACCTGGGCAGTCTCACAGTTAGCCACAAACACATTCACACCTCTCTATTAGAGTGTCAGAGATAAACAGATATGAGAAAGAAGAAGAGAAATCAAGTTGGAATGAGAGTAAAAATTAAAATAAAAGTTCTTCAAATTCAAATTTGACAATACATAATCAAATTCAGTAGTTAATGTAAACAGCAACGACATAAATAAATCAAGGTAAGTGCACAGTTGATCCTGTAGAGGTCGCGCATGAGCCACTAGAATCACAAGAAGAGAGTCAGCGCAGCAGCAGTTCAGTGCTCAGGGCAACACTGCAACAAACTGCAGTGGAGTAAACATTCCCTGTATGTGTTCAGAGGAAGTTCAGAAGATTGCAATCTACTATTCTATAGAAGTGGAGAGATGATTATGTGTGCTTCAAATGATTACATGTCTCAAAATAGTATGTGTGAGCGCAAGTGAAGATCTTGTATTTAACTGGAACGTATTTCTCAATGTGTGTGATTCATTGACATTGAAATAAACAATTAGTGGTGACTTTTTAAGTCAGAATATTTCCTAACACAGTAATTAGTTTTGATGACAACATGTCTGAAAAATCCATTAGAAGCAATGCTAAATTAGTCATAGCATAAGACGCTCATGAGTAAATACTGCAGTAGTATCAACAGACATTATGGACAGTAATCCACATTGACTCACAAATGAGAGAAACTGAAGCATTCAAAAATGACAATTCATGTTTTTTTTTAAATGAAATATTGTAGTATTTATTATTAAATATTTATCAATGCACATTTTCTAACAATTCATGTGCTGGATCAACCTGATGTCTTCAACTCACATGAGATCACAGCAATAGCAAACCACACCAATCCAATAAATTTATGATGGACAAAATCAAGTCCCACCCTACATTTTGTCTTGTTCAAGAATCTGTTCCACTTCATCACTATAGGGACTTTAAATGGAGATGTATTTTCTGCAAGTACCAGAGTAGAACAGCAGACGACTCTAATTGCGGTTCATTAGAAGCTAGACACACAGCAGCTCATTAGTGCCACATACCTGCCCTTGCAGAGCTGACTGGATGTGTGAAGAAGCTTTGAGCTGTTTCACTGAGCAGACACCTTAAGAACAGCAGATTCAATATAAATACAGAGGAGACCTGAACATTCTTGTGAGAAGATGTCATTACCTTGTTATAAAGGTTTGTCGTTGCACATGCTACCCATAATAAGGTCACAAGGCTGCTTAAGACCATCCATATGTTGTTGTTTTTTGTAACTATACGAGTCAGTTTAGGGAAAAGTGAACAAATGGCGAATATCTCTGAATACTGATGGTATAAAACCATGATTGCACCTCTGAAAAAACTGAGGCTTCAACAGGATTAGCTGTAACAAAAAATGGCATGTCCATATAAACAAAGAAGGTAATTTACAAAATTCAAGGATTGATCTGAACTTACTAAATGAAAAACAGAGGATTGCTGCAGAGGAAAATAATACAACTGCATAATAACACATCAATATCTAAGTTATATAACACTGTAAGCAGTCTCAGGAGGTTTAGCACACATAAGATGGAAGAAATCTTGGAAACAGAAGCTTTTCACAATTCCGTTTCAGGACTCCGTTTCCCTCAGAGTTAATAGGCAGAGCTGCTCTCTGAACTTCAGAGCCCTCACAAAAATGCACTTTGTAAAGGTTTAAAGCCAATTCCTTTGTTTTGTTTTTTTGTGCACTTCTGGGAACTAGGACAACAAATCCCAAAAAAGCATTACTGGAAGGTTCAGCGCTTCCTACATGTCACATGGTTCAGGTCCGAACACTGATCGCTTGTCCGTGCAGTGCTATGAAATTACAGTTCAAAGTCGGCACACATTCAAATTTAGGATTATAGGTTTTTAATGTCTGGTGTAGAATACACACATAACAGCCCTCTGATCTTTGTTCTAATGCATGTGTGTGATGATTTGACTTGACTCTGCAAATATGGCACTTCCACCTTGAGTAGAAGAGATTGAATGATAGTAGGCCTATCTGTGATTTTATGCTGGTTAAAATGTAATTGCTTCTTTAAAGTGCACAGTTGCACTGGCATGCAATTTTCCTCCATCTGTACTCAGGAAACAAGACCTTTTCTCTCATCAAACTTCCTCTCTCTCCCTTTCATTCATTGCACAATGACAGCTCTCAGTCTGACGCATGGCTTGCTCTCAGCCTTGAGACTGAATCATTCTGCTTCGCTGTTTCGTTCATCCAGAAGAGGGGAATAATGAGCCAGCTTTTCTTCATTCATTCATACATCTGACTTCACTTTATCTATCAGTAAACACCCATAGTAATCTTGAAAGGACATTTTACAAGAAAACTTCAATTATGGGATGCCACTTTTTTGATGTACTGTACACGTTACATCATATAATGTTAATGTTAATAACATTGTTATACCTACTTATTTTAGCTATTAAACCGTTATACCATTGTAACCTTTAAGTCTTAAATTTGCCTCTAGTGACTGTGGTCATTGACGCTAAATAATATATATATTATGTTTCATATTAGTACTAGTTCTCTTTTTATGATAAATGTCTAAAAGCAAACTTTTTTTTTACACAAGTTAATATATTTTTGTAAAAGTATTGTCTATTTGTCATCCATTTTACTTACATTTTTTGGGAATCCCTTTGTAACCTTTTTTAAATATTTTCGGTAAATTAACTTATTCATTATTTTATAAATGTATTGTCTTTTTAAATATATATTTTATGCAATAATGATAAATTACAGTTAATTATTTAGTCCGAATATTTTTTGCCATTTTACATTACCGGTCATTTTAAAATGCTGAGAATGTTTACAGTATATGGCCATATAGTCAGACTTTAGTGCCTGATCATAAAAGTAGCCTAGACATGCATAAAAGTATGTACACAGTAACTGTATAATTTGAACCAGTAGATTCTACCCATAAACTACAGACTGTCTCCCTGTGCAGCTAATTATGCACAATCATGATAATTACAAACATTTACTGGACTCCTAAAACATTGGCCTCTGATTCATAGGATTTTTTTTATTATCAAAATCAATTTCCTTGTAATAATCAAACCGATTCCGTGCTTAACGATGCATGCTTCCAAAAATATTCTTTTGGCCCTTTGATTGGTCTAAATTTCAAATGAAGATTACTGAAATGATGAGTTTGATTGCAGCAGTGCCATTACTAGCTAAATGTAACTGCACTGAGTCATGTTACTCAATGAATCACACGCAACTGGAGAGACACCAGGCTAAACCGGCAGTGTCCGATGCAAAAACTCACTTTCCAGGCCTATATACGACCTCTTGCTGGGAAGGAATCATGTTTATTTCCTGATGTAACAGGTATAGAAAGTGTACTGTTAAATATGTATTGTTAATAAGAATTCTCACAAAATTGTTCATTTACATACACCTGATGACTGCCTAAGTGAAGTGATTACCTTTCCCCTTTAATTGATGTGACGTCATGAGTCAATATCATTTCCTGTTCTGTCCCCTCCTCTTCCTCATGGCATTGTTAATGCACTGGAGAGGTGAGTTATTTTGGGCTCTGGTTAATCTTAATTAATCTTTATTTTAATTGTTGCTTTTATGTCTGTATTTTCACTCTAATTTATGTATATAATATTATTTGATCTATCTCTGTGGTTATTTTTGTCATTTCATCTTGTTTAAGTTATATTTTTGCATCTGGGCCTAAATGTGATATGAGAGCACATGTGATAAGTGTACATCACATTTGTTTTATAGAGTAACCGAGGGTGATTCTCACTAAGAGGCTGATTTTGTTTTGTTTTTACATCAGGTATGTTTTTTGTTACATGTATTTTATTCAATGTGATTTATTCCTCTTGGCATTGTTAATGCACTGGAGAGAGTAACCGAGGGTGATTCTCACTAAGAGGCTGATTTTGTTTTGTTTGTACATCAGATAAAAGATCCAGCAAAACTGCCGCCTGTTGTCCCGTGTCTGTCTCGACAAAGCTACACACACAACGCAGACAATTGCATAACTGTGTCGCGAGCCACCGGTTACACTGAGAAACTTCCTTATTTCAGCTTTATTTCTCAAAAACATTTGTAATTATTTTCTTAGTTAGCCAGAGAAGGACTGAGGGGTATCATCAGCTCAGTGCTGATCAATGAAGAGACATTTCCTTAAATGAAGCAAGATCATCTGTGGAGGGAACAAAATCATGAATGAGCACAGAGAAAGTAAAGAAAAAAAAGACACTATGAAAGATCAGAGATGTAGGAACAACCTGGGATCATTTCAACAATTTTTGCTTTTGTTTCAGAAAATGTTTTGAGATTTGAACTTAAATGTCTTATGCATGTTAGCGGAAATTACATTTATAATTTAACTAAGTATTTATTAGTATTCAGAAATACAATTTAAAGACATTTATGAAGGACAAAATTACATTCATAACATCCACTGTATAAAGGCAAAATTGCTTTGTGATCACTTTAAATGAAAAAACTATATTTATATTATGTTAACTATATAGTCCAAACTGATGTTAGTCAAGACACAACATCTTCAAACACTTGCCATATCTATTTAATTACTGAAGGATGTGCTTTAACAGTGAGTGATGATAAGGGAAACTAGACACTGTCTTGGATGGATGCTACTGTATGGGATACATCAGTGTATCTTGTGTCTGAAGCATGTGTGAAAACACTCCAATCTGATTGGTTGGCCACAGCCCATGACGTTATTAGCGGAGCACCCGGAAGTATAAGAGGGTGCACGTGGCACACGTCATTAACTTCTTTGTTTGAAGGAGACGTGCAGTCAGACCCAAGGTCATGGCAATGAGAGACAGTGTTTCGTACGCCTTTTCCGGGAACCACGGTTAGAGCCGTAACCTGAGACGTTCCCTTTGCGAACGGGAACTCTAGATTGCATCCTGGATTGACGCTATGTGGGTAAAACAAATACCCACTCCGCCATGCCGTGGGGCATGAAAATATGCACAAAAATAGCATACATTGACTCAACAGATTACTTATCCAGAGTCAGTGTCCATGTGGTGCACATAGACAGGCCGTCTGGTAGCATTCCCTTAGCCATTATCTTCCTTAAAAATAGAAGATCCCTTAGCTTCAATGTCTCTATTGCAGGGGAAGTCCCGGCCTCACTGGAACCTTCCTACTTTATCCCAAAGGCAGAGCTCTACGGAAAAATTGCCAGACTGTGACAGCCTTTTCTCATCTGACACACTTCCGGGAAACGCCTGCTACAGGGAGTCTTTTTTTGTATTCCACTATCAATCTAGGCAGTACCACTACTTCTGTGGAAAATGCACCTCAATTTTCATATAGTAGGCAATACCTCTCCTCACAAACCTGGATAACTGAGATAAAGGAGGGCAAGGCACCCTTAATTACCCCAAATAGATGGGGAGGGACAACTCATTCAATCCCATGGCTCCAAAGGCAGCTTATAAGTAAGAGACAGATAACAAGGAGGGTGCCCCCCTTAGACGAACTTCAAACAAACGGAAGTATAAAAGAAACAAATCTGTTAAGCTCTCTCTCTCTCACACACACACATAAAAACAAAAGACATTGATTTTCCAGAGAAACCTTACTGTCCCTGACTCGCTCTGTCGCAGGTGTTCTTTCATTTCATGTGTGCAAAGACGTCACACATGCCCCTTGTGCGCGTGAACACAGAGTTCGTTGCTGTTGATGTATCAGCATTTTAGGCACATAAAGGACTTTCTGTAAACCAGGATTTTCATTTCTCATCATTTCGATCGCTTAGTGAATCTATTATTCTCTCTTTTCACTCCCTCGTCCTGCTGTTCTCTGCCCAAAGCCTTTTGTGTCTTTGTACAAAATTGCCATGTCCTATCTTTTTAGTCACAGAAGAGGAAAATAAAAACATGCACGTCAGCAACAAAAAGTAGAATAATAATTAAAATGAACACACAGTGAAAAAACAAACAATTAAAACAGCTGGTAAAGTTGTGTTTCATTTATTGAGGAAAGGAAAATAAACCAAAATAATCTCCAGTTCCTATGAGAAACCTTTTTGGTTCTGCTATGATAAAGTGCACTTACAGTTATCACACTTTCCATTAGAGTTTGAGTCCTGGTATTTCTCTCTCAGACACACAAACACACATTGTACATTTCTTTTGCGGACCTAAAAAAAAAATACACACAATAAAAGAGGACAAAACAGACAAGTGTGTTTTTGCATACAAGGTGTGTAACTGTGAAAAGTGACAGTCTAATAGGTTCTCAACGTATCCAGATGTTCATGTATGTGTGTGGGGGGATTCAATCCACAGTAGTAAGGAGTTACAGTACTTAGTTTAGTCTACTCTACAGAACAAACTTAAAAATGATCCAGGTCTCCATAAGGGACCTGGTTGAAATCATAAAATCTCCCAACAAACCGTAATCGGCTTGGAATTTCTTCATTTGCAACCATGACTTCCCCATGCGAATAATAGGTCCTTTTTAATAGAATCATTTAGTGTTTTAAAAATATAATTTATTTCTAACCAATATGTCTACATAATAGTTATGTACAGTTTCAAGACAGAGATATCTCTTTTGTTTTTCAGTTTAAAGGACTGTGAGAGTTTCCCATAACAATTTTGGCACATTTCTGTTCATTTTGATCCCTAATGAACCAAAAGAACAGGCATGGGACAAGAAACATGGTCTCAGTACCACTAAAACATCTTCAAACAACCACATATGCTCCTCTTTTTGAGAAACAGCATTCTGCTAGTGTCACTGGGGAACTGCGTATGAAAAATCTACCAGCCAAATAATCACTCTGCATCTGTCGCGCCGCGGGAAACAACAGGGCAAGCACAAACACTGCATAGTCAATCTCACATTGTGTTGTTACAGTGTTCATACAACTATATTGCATGTAGTGTGGCATTAACATATAATTACATATTATAATGATATTTGAGGAGTGTGAAAATACAAGTACCACAGACTTAGAATGGGCAGAACACATGTGAAGCTATGGATGAATCTAGATAACACTAGAAAACCTTTTTTTTCTAATCACTTATTCTACTATTACACTGAACGAGCTTTAAACGGACAGAAAAAGGCAAATCATGTATTTTAGTTGTGGACTGCTTTTCCTCAGAGAACCATCTTACAGTATTTCTGAGAGAATAAAACAGTAAATGACTATAAAACATGAATCTAAATCAAACAAAAACATTAAAAAGCTATACACTGAAGAAGCGGGAGTACCGATCAGTTGTTAGTGTTTCTGTGAACTAGAGTAGTAGAAATGTCGGTGTAAAACGAGCGTGGAATGTTCATCTTGTCCCTGTATTGCACCTTGTTTCCCTTCGGTGACTGTTTGAAGTCACTCTCTCCCATTTATATACAAAATTAAGGATTATCAGTACATTTCCCTACTGTCTTCGATAAAGTTTCCCATTTATTCGAAGACAGATGCTCTTGTAAGTATATTAAATAGTAAAAGCCCTCTCAGATAAAATGCCACTCACCACAAAGTTGAAATAATTGTGCGCATTGTCTTATCGTAACAGCGACGTCGTATCAGATCCTTCGATAAAAGCTAAAGCTGAACTTTACAGGTCACAATGAAATAATATCAAGGCTGCTGCTGTTGCATTTCATATCTGTGGCCCAAACTTTCATGTATTAACACCTCAAAGTAATGATAAAATGAAATGCCACGTCATCCAACTTCTAGTAAATGACCAGGGACCAAGTTATCTATTTAGGAGAAAAAAGATGGAGTTAAATCATGAATTCAACCAAACTGACTAAATCAGGAATTAAATCTATGTAAGGCCATTACCTACAACGGAAGTTAGGTAACAACAGTGTTCGATAAGAATGCAAGGGAGACAAAAGCAGCATTTCAGTCTTGCAATTCTGCCCTTTTTTTTTTGTTACTGGAAGAGATTTCAACAGGACAACTTTTGAAAACTCTCTTGGTAACAAGACTGCAACTATTTCTGGATGAAAAGCAAAGTCACTTCAGAGCAGCTGCCTGCATTTACTGTCTAAATGCACACACACACAAATACACTCACTCATGTAACAGACTGCTCAGAATCATAATCCCACAACATGGTGAAATCCATGGAGTACAAGGACTCATTGCTCCGTTTGTAGCTTTTTGATTCCTTCAAGTTTTCACAAGTATTGTAGTATATGTTGTGATTTTTTCATTGTGTTGCTTTTGTGTTACTTATTGTTGTTTTTGTTTATAAAGTGCCTTCCAGATGCAGGTGACTGACTTGAGGGTCAGATTTGAAGATGTGTTTTATTCCCCCAGTGTGCAGCGAGTTTGGGAGAAAGGGACTTCTGGAAAATGTCATATTGGCAAATGGGACTACAGAGGGCTTTTGGCACTCAGTCTCAGCTGGAGACCCTGAGTATGAGATGAGGAAAAGGAGAAGGATGTGGAAAAGTAATCTAGTGGACGTCATCTTCATGTATACCCTTTCCTTTTGATTTCTTCTCGTGTTCCTCCTCTGCTCTTCATTTGTCCCCCCTCTGCTCTTTCATTCTCTGGACTGATAGAACAGGATGTATCCCGACTCCGAGTTCTTGGAAATGTCAGAGGTCAAACCGTAAAACTCCTCTATCGCCTGTGCATCAATTTTCTGTGAGAGAAATTAAATGGATTTGAATAGACAAAATGTGGTGAGAGAGAGCAGGAAAGAGGAACGTTATATTCTGCATGCATTAGGGTTTATATTTTGTATTTACTCGTATATACCCGAATATAAAAATGGGGGGTCGTCTTATATTCGTGATATAGACAAAATCACGGGGGGAAAGGGAGAAAGAACAACGGAATTAATATGAAATAGTGACTGAAACGCGACCCATTAACACAAAACCAGCTTTCCCTTCCAAGATGTTAATCTGCACAAAAATCCTGATAATCGAGCCGTCGTCTGATGAAATCAAATACACATAAGATAAAAGTGCTGGAAGAGAGAGAATTAATTATCAGTGCAATTTTCAAATAAAATTATTTTCTGTTGAAAACCAGATTTTTTCAACAAAAATCTCTTTTGTCCCAAAAATAAGTCTGGAAAATGGGTGGGTCGTCTTATATTCAGGGTATATACGGTATTTATGGTTTTTGAAAAAAAGTATCTTATGTTCACCAAGGCTCTATTTATTTGATTAAACATACAGTAAAAACATAACATTTTTACAATTCAATAATATAATTTTTATTTTAATATATATTTTCAAATGTATTTTTTTCCTGTGCTGACAAAGCTGAATTTTCAGCAGCCATTACACCAGTCTTCAGTGTCACAGGATCATCATGCTTATATTATTATATATTTGATAATACTTTATTTTAGTGGCCTTGTTACATGTACTTACTGTAGTAATAACAGTAAATTGTGCATAATTACACGGAAATAACCCTAAACCAAAAGTGTGTGTGGGTGTAAATGTATATGTGTATATGTATACTGTATATATATATATATAAAGAAGGTGCATACCTCCACAATGTCATCATCAAATAGCAGCCAGAAGCCGTGACTCTTCACGATGCTGATGTAATGCCCTCTGTTTGGACCACTAATACAAAGAGTTACAGAGGCAGTGTTTACATTTTTCAAGGAAATCAAATCCAATTTGAAATATTTAGAAACGGAATAATTTTCAATATTTTAGCATAATAACAGCATAAAACACCCAAAATTGAAGTCCAAATTAATATATATTTTTTCTTACATTTATCTCTTCTGATAAATACATTATTCTTGAAGAAAAACCATTACCATAATGGTGTACTTTTTAGACTACGACAAATTCGCAAATATTAGCAGCATACTGCATTGAGGCTCCAACTGCTTATAATGTCAATATTTATCAAAGGTGACTGTGTTAAGTCAGTCTGTTTAATATGTTGCAGATGTGCATGTTTGACAGTTCTCATACCTGCCACAGTGGACCACCACAGCGACCAGGTCATACATGCGGTCGAGGTTGACCGCGTCTACAGAGGTGTTGAAGAGGCGGAGCTCCAGTGGAAAGACCACACGATAGCTCAGTTTAGTGTACCGATGCAGCTGCTCCATGTACTTAAAGCGCTTCAGATGAAGAGCCAAGATCATGGGCAGCTTCTTCACACGCATACTGCAACATATACAAGCCCAATCACACAAAAAATCACATTACAGTATCTAGAGCAGCACCACTGCTTTCCCCCCCACACTGCTGACACAGACAGGCCACAATTATACTTTATATTACAAAAACTTCATTATTAAAACAAATGACACACAAACTTATTCTGGAATGGAAAACTAGCATACTGTACTTTTTACATAATATAATTAACAATAATGATAAATGTTGCATACAGTATATGCTACATTTTTGTCACATGACATCACAATTTTGCACATAATTCTCCAAACGCGGGCTCCAAAAATGTCTACACTTGTCTGATCAAATGATGTTAAAATCATAGCTAATAATCATGTGCACAGTAAACATACATACTAAAATACTATGGAGTCACTAAATTGTTCACTTAACAGTTACTCTAATTTTGCAGTATTTCAGCTTACTGAGTCCTTTGGTCTTAATAAACTACAGTTTTTGGGGAAAGTGTGCAACATTTGCATTAGTTGATTCACATTATTTATTTAGTAAATCAGGTGATATGCTGAAATGTTTACACTCAAATTAACAGTATAAAGTATAGTAGTATGTCATTCTGAACAGTAGTTATATGCCCTACCACATCATATCAACACACATCCGCTGACGCTCACCGTTTCTGTGCCTCTTGTTTGCTACAGCACATCTCACAGTAGTATTTATACTCACTGCACAGGGTCTCTGTATTACTGAAGTCCCTGCAAAAGCCATCAGACAAAACACACATCTACTAAAAAGCATGAACACAGTGGGAAAGAACTGGTTGTGTCCATCAGCATGTGTGATTACTGTTATGTCATTGTGCGTGTATGCTTACCTGAGACAGTGTGTTATTGAAGTGTTCTGCTCAACATCTACAGACAAATCCAAAAAGTCTTCATCCTTGCTACTGACCTGTAAAAATGCAAGGCACAAATCAGCTACATATTGAGGAAGAAGAGAAAAAACATCCATGCCTCATTAACGAAACCTCTTCCGAAACTCTGATCTCCCTCGCCACAGAGACAATCTTAGTTTTCAAGCATCTTCGAGGGGTAGAGAGTTAGAGGGAACTGTTTATCACGCATTTTGGTGACGCTTTTCTACGGTTTCAGCTGTTTAAGGTGACTGGGCTGAACTCTGGAGACCCGATTGTCTCCTGTTGTCTTGCACTTATTGCAGAACGAGGATGTCTTAAAGCACTGGAGTGTGACGGCGTGACAGCACTGTCGACTCGAGACGCAGTGTGTTAATGAGATCCACTGTAGCTCAGCATCGCGATGTAAAGTTAACGTTATTGTATGATCACAGTTCATATGTGTGGGGAAAGATAAGCTATTAGAGTAAAAATATTGCGTTAGGCTACTTCAGTTAATAAGAAAAATATTTTACAATTCCTGCAAATGCAGTGATGAAGTTCATGTTCTCATGATTTATGTTTATGAATAAAAATGTTTCAAAACATCCCCCCCTCTGTTTTTTTCACAAATCGCACCCTGAATATATATATATATATATATATATATATATATATATATATATATATACACACATTGCAGATTCTGCCAGGGTTACAGTATGTCAACTTTTTTTGCAGACCTGCACTTCAACAACATTTGCATCAGTGTATGAAGCAAACACTTCAGGTAACACAGCAAACACTTCAGGTAACACAGCACTCATACCGTCTCACAGTTGAGACAGCGCGTCTCATTGGTCAGCGTGCCCTGGAAGATATCGTGAACCCAGGTGGGCTCGGCCTTGTTCTGTTCTGGCTCGGTGTCCGTGGCGATGGCAGTGCCGTTGTTCTTCAGCCGTCCATTCTGTTTCTCCTGTTTCTTCTCCTCTTGCAGGATGTCAGCCACAGTGTTCAGAAGGTAGTTCAGGAACTCGTGGGCATCCTGCTGCATGTAGTTATCAAACAGGTCTATAGGAAAAGCCAGAAAGTGTAACATAAGATATCAATCCATATCAGTTTACTTGGTGGATATTTTGGTAGGATCCCCAGGCGACTATTCTATGTAATCTATGAAAAAAACTACTTTCTAAATGGATGTTATTGATCTTACTGTAAAAGATTAATCTATGCATACATTTCATAAAAAACATAATTAGGTGCATAACTCGATCTTCCAGTAAATCCACGACCATCGCAGAGAATCAACCACCTCTCTGGTGATGTATTTGGGAAAAATGTGAAATGTGAAACTTAAATGGAAAAAAATGTTAAATCTCAAAAAGTTTGTTTTACAAGATTATGTTTCAATAGCATTTTTCAAATCAGAAGTACCATCTGACAACAATTGCCTCGTAAATTAAGCTTCTTTAGCATAAATCATGTGTAAAAAAAAACAACAACATTTGTTCCAAAAACAAACTCTATAAAATGATGAATGACCATCTTGGACATGGTGTGATCACGTAAACTGAGAGGAACTCTAGAGTCTACGGTCACACATTTGAGCACAATATCGGTACATGCCATAGCATGTGCAATCATTTACCCAACTCTCTGTGAGTGTGTGTAGCTGGTGAAGTGACGTCTCTCTGATAGAGGTCTGTATTGTTAATTCATAGAGAGGGCCTTTTCTGGAATGAGACCGAAGAACAAATCCTCTTTTATACTACATATTATCCCTCCCCTCTCACTCAAAACACACACACACCTGATCTGTTACACCTGCCTCTCATTCAGCATATCACACAGAGGCTTACTGTTAGTGCACAGATTTGATTTTTCACATTGTCCCCTATCTGAACGCCAGCAACAGCTCTATTAGTTGCAAAAAAATCATGTTAATTATATCTTTACCATCAAACACTTTATATTGGAAACACGGGCAGATTTAAAATTTCTCATAAACATGTTTTTCTGCAAATATTAACAACATCAAAGTGTATCTGAGGATATTTTAGCAGTTTTGTGGGATTCTGGCTTGACAACCGATGGCTTAGTCATAGTAGACACCATATTTATCTTGATGTGAAAGAAAACAGGGACAGTACAGTCTGTTCAATATGTCTTTCTTTTGTGAATGTGTCAATCATTCAGTCAACATTGGAAATATTTTGTCTCATGAATTTCCAGGGACACAAAATTGGATGCATAGAGCCACATATGGCATCTATTCTGATTAAGATTGAACAGATCGCAGTTCAAATGATGAAGATGTTGTGCTATTCATTTAGGAAAGTTGTTTTGGTTGCAGCTGAAGCTTCTTGATTCAAGGAGGTCTATACCTGGAAAGCGCAATCCATTACCATTCATCTCAAAGGAAGCTGCCCAAAGCAAGTTTGTGATTTCAAAATATTTTGGCTATTTGTTTATGAGCACTCAGTTGTAGATATAGGCTTTGAGCCAATCACCTAAGCTGTAAATGCATTGCGATTAATAATTTGAAGAATTGGGGCCCTATGATTTGCAAGATGCAGAAAATGTGGACATTTTGATGATTACAATTAAATTAAATCATATAAACAGAATCCAGAAAAATTTAAATGGAAAACACAAAATATGAAAAAAAAGAAAAGAAAATCCTTCACTACTGCCTGCGTGTGCGTGTGTGTGTGTGTGCAAATAAAATAATATTATATGTTGCAATTTCACAGCTACTTTTAAATGGACGTCAATGGAGATCTGCCTTAAATGGACATCACATTCAGATGCTTTCGTCTTTATAATGCTTTAATTACATTATCTACCAGCAGGGGTTAACTAAGCCATGCTAACCAGCTAAACCTCGACCCCTCACCATTCTCCTTCCTCAGACGTGAGATGAACTTCTTGGGGGGGATCACGCCCACCTTCTTCTTCTGCGTGGCAATGCTGTGGAAGAGGTCGGCCAGACAGGTGAGAAGGTTCTCCTTTTTCTTCTGCTGGACTTTATACGCCAACACATTCTCCCTGAACGGCCGGCAGAAATACAGAGCCTGCAACACTGAGTTACAGTAACATGTGTTCCCAAACTAGAGAAAAAGACACAGAGAGAGGAATTCATTTAGGTTCAGCTGATCAATTCTTTAGCGGGAAGCAAACAAAGAACACTTGGGACGCAAATTAAATCTGATCTGTGAAACCGAGAGATAAAATCTGGAACTGTCTATGCTGGAGGTGCACCAGGGAAGAAGCATGCATGGGTTAAACAAACGTGGATCTAGATGAGACATTTAAAATCAAGAAAGACATAGAAAAACTCCCTGCTCACCGCTAAAAGCAAATCAAAGGGCTGAAAAACTAATGGTGGAATCAAATGCTTTTAAAAACATGACCTGCATGGGCTGACAGAGCAGCACTTGCTGTTACTGTGACAACAGAGCATTGTTTCCCTACCAAAAGCCCTTTCCTGTCCACACACACTGACAATGATGTGGTTTTAGGGGCTTTTTGCCATTTTTATTGACAGTGAAAGCAGAGATATGACAGAAAATAATAGGAAGAAGAGGGTCAGAATCATGTCATGAGTACTCGGAAGTGACAGCAATAAATGATCTTGAGAACACAATAATAAACAAAAATGTTTTCACACCAATCGAAATGTAATTATTTGGAAATGAGCTGAACCTCAAAGATGGGTTTTCAAGTCACATTTTTTCAAACAACTGTTATTAACTTGACACATTTTTAGTGCACGATTAATATTTTATAATGTACGTTTTTTTCTTTGTAATAGTATGATTTCATTAAAATCATTTATTTGTTAATATAGCACATCTTTTTTTTCTCACCTTCATGGACAAAAATCACAGATTAAGGGCCAGATTTACTAACAGCTTGTGTCAGCGCAAACTCTCTTTTGGCGTTAAAAAAAATACTCTCAGGATTAACTAAAGACATGCTGGGAAAAATTAGCGGCGATTTTTTCCCCCCAGCTGATCTTATTGCATATGCATTTGTAGGAGTTTACATTTCAGACACAAAATGTATGGGAGGAGAGTATTTAAATGAACCATGCAAGGTGATTTACTAAGGTTTGCGCTGGTCAATTTACTATTTTTTACACCATTATTTACCAAAAAATCATGTCTTAAACCAGACGCTAATTTGCGTTGCTCTTGGTAGATTGCGTTGGTCAATCTTTTTTTTGGCTTTTAGTATGAATATGTTAGACTTGCTGTTATCTATAAGCTAGTGTGCTTCAAAACAATGACAAAATTTGCATTTAGAAGATATAAGCATTCAAACGTATAGTCTCTCACTTCCGCCAATATGAATAAATGCTTTTGATGACATCACTCTGCACTTCAGCTTCTCATCAGATTTTCTGTCAAATCAAATGCTCAAATGCAAATCAAATGAATCTAAAGTCTGGTTTCACATTAGTGTCACGCGAACCACCGCAGCGCACACGGTCTGCTCCGGTCCAGAGACATGATAGCACAGAGTGGATCATATGCGCAAGTCGGCGCATACCAGAAAACGTATCAAACCCATTTGAATTCTGCACAGAATGCTATATTTTAAAGTGATATGAAGGATATTCGGAGGACAAACGGTTAGACATTAGGAGGAAACTGCGGCTTTACCAAGCTCAATGGCTCTGGCCGAGCTGTGATATAAATGAAATGCTATTGGCAATTTTATAAAAGGTGAGGAGCTGTTCGATATGTCCCGCCATATCTTCCTAAATAATGACATATCTAAAAGTTTTTCCTGTGAAAAAAAATTTGTCATGCCTTGAAACAGCTTGAATGCAAGTCTACACCTTTGCTTCATTTAGCATACAGGTGAAACCCAAAAAATGTGAATATCGTGCAAAAGATCATTTATTTCAGTAATTCAACTTAAAAGGTGAAACTAATATATTCGATAGACTCATTACATGCAAAGTGAGACATTTCAAGCCTTTATTTGTAATAATTTAGATGATTATGGCTTATAGCTATGAAAACCTTTCCACAATATTCTAATTTTGAATTTGGGGTTTTCATAAGCTATAATCATCAACATTATAACAAATAAATACTTGAAATATCTCACTTTGCATGTAATGAGTCTATATAATATATTAGTTATGTATGAACATATATGTATAAACAACATTAAAAACTTGATTTTCACCACAGGGGGGTGAAAGCAGTTCCTTCCTTTTGCAATTCTCATCAGATCAGGGTGACAATTTTCCTTTTAATCTAAAAAAAGGAACAATAATAATAATAACAACTGTGACCTATTTTTGTGGATCTCCTTCTAATCTTAATAAGTTAATAGCAAGAAAAATAATAACTGTGACCTGATTTCTGTGGATCTCCTTCTGAATTTACTGTTCTGCCAAAACAAGAGGCAGCTTGACCTGAAAGATTCAGCTTCCAAGCTGAACAGTGATGTTCATTAATCATACCAGCTGCGCTAATGGCAGCAGGAATAAATACGTTGTCAAGCTGCCCTGTTCTGCAGGGAAAATCACATGCTAATATATTTTGCAGAAGGGTACAAACAAACGGCTCCCTTCTCTTAAAAATAACAAAAAACTGGGTTGCCAAGGTTGTGAACTGTGCTTTTTCACCAGTTCAACACTTAAGCTGGTTGTTTTGTCTCAATGTTGTTGTGTCCCCAATTTACAACAAATAGTACTAAGCAATACAACATGGCATGATAACACACACAGATGAGAAAGGATCTGTTCACTAAAAAAATATGCAAAAAGTTACCATATGTATATTTTGTGCTTCCTAACCAGGTTTTCACAACAATGGCTCATGTGTGAAGCCATGTGTTTGTTTTAGGGTTAATCTGCTGGCACTGTGTGATACTTACGTTGACCAATCCAAAGTAGTGTTCATTAATGGGAAACTGCTCTGGACCAATGTCTTTCTCCAGAGCAGAGGCATTGGTGCCCTGAAATGACAGAAGGAGAGAGGGAAAAAAAGTAAAATATCTGTTAATTATATTGAATATTCATTCTCATTGAGAATTTTTAAGACAAAGCTACAATTACATTTAATTTCTTTAAATGCCAACACATTAAATATTCCTTGCATTAAGCAAAATGGAAATATAAGAAACAAAATCACAATGTGGCTTCACATTTTTATGACAGAGGCAATTTTAGCTAGAGAATGACTCGTCTTGTACATGATGCTGCAAATGGCACAATGTACTGTTCTGTTTGTTTTGCCAAATATTTTTATTTTTATAATTGTATATCATAGTCGGTAAGACATAATTATGGCTGGTAAGCTTTGTCAATTCACTCACCATTGGCAAGTGTGGCAAACGGTATTTTAGTATTATTTATACTACTATAACTTTTATTTTCATTTTAAATTTAGCAATTTTTTGTGGTAAATTTTACAATTTAGATTATGATCTAGTTACAGAATCATCTAGAAAAAAGTTATCATATAACTATATACAACTCCTTATATCATTCACAATATGCAGTTATGTATTTGATTTGGGTTCTTCTAGTAACACTGAAACCAGTGACAGACTAGTTTTAAAATTGGATGCCATGTAATATTAACCCTTTACATTTTTTCCCCAAAGAACTGTACACATACCATTAAAAATGTTGGGGTCAGTAAAAAAAAAGTTCATATTTTGATAATTTTATTTAGTAAGAACGCATTAAATTGCTCAAAAGACATTTATTTATTTTTCAAATAAATGCTGTTCTTTTGAACTTTCTATTCATCACAAAATCCTGAAAAAACTGTAATCAACATTGATAATGAGCACCAATTTTTTTACAATGATTTCTGAAGGATCATATGACACTGAACACTTCTGAAATTCAGCTTTACACAACAGAAATAAGTTCTCTTAAAGTTTAAATCTTTAAATCTTAAAGTTAACATAGATTCAAATATAAAACAGTTATTTTAAATTATATTATTATTTCACATTCACAATATTTCTGTGACAGGTTTTTTTGGTCAAATAAGCACAGCCTTGGCGAGCTTGGTTTCAAAAACATAAACAAATATTACCGATCCTAAACTTTCGAACAGTATTGTAAATGGCTGCCCTTTTATGACCCAACATATCTCTGACTCTGAATGAGCAGATCAGGTAATGACTAAACACCACAATTGGATCCAGACATCAAAGTCATACATCAGTTAAGTCAAGACCATGACTGACAGCTGAAAGATGGGAAATAGCCCCTCTCTATATCTGTGCATTGTCTAGTGTAGTGTTATTAACCTGACTGAGACAGCATCCTTTTCTCTGTAGGAAATATGAATCCGCAAAGTCCTTCATTTCCAGCACTAATAGATCTTTATTGCCTATTGAAATAGAAATGGGGCATTGTGCAAGATATTTTTTATACTTTAAATAGGGGTCATTTTCTCATTGTCTACACACAATTATCTGCTAAGCCATCTTATGTTTCTGCTTAGAAACACAAGCACACACACATATATATAAGGTAATATGTTGCCAGACGCATGTTCTCAAACTAAAGTACACATAATAGAGTGGTGCAGGCATGACAAACACTTTGGTTTCTTTTTGAATGGGGTTTTGGTTAAGGCGAGACACCGCAGGCAAAAACATCTTTTTTTTTTTATTGAATTTGAATTCGTGGGGCCGTGGTGTAGTTTGTTTATAGCCTATAGGCTTCAAAATTCATAAAAATTGTGTTCATCTGTGATTATCTTGATGGACAAAAGTGCAAGTATTATAAACTTTTGTTATAATAGTGGAAAATTGACAGAGTGTGTTAAAGATATAAAAGATTGGATGACGCGTAATTTTCTTTTATTAAATCCAGACAAGACAGAGGTACTACTTATCGGTACAAAAAACCACCCACGAAACCTCTCACAATACAACTTTAACATAGGATGTCCTGCTACTTTATCCTCTACAGTAAAAGACCTGGGTGTCATACTAGACTGCAACCTGTCTTTTAAAAATCATATTTCATATGTTACAAAAACTGCCTTTTTCCACCTTAGAAACATTGCTAAGCTACGTAATATGCTATCAGTTTCTGATGCAGAAAAGTTAGTTCATGCATTCATGACCTCGAGACTAGATTACTGTAATGCTCTATTAGCTGGTTGTCCTGCATCCTCAATAAACAAGCTACAGTTAGTCCAAAATGCAGCCGCTAGAGTTCTTACTAGATCAAGAAAATATGATCATATAACACCGATCTTATCATCACTACATTGGTTACCTATAAAGTTCCGTATTAATTATAAGGTATTGTTACTGACTTATAAAGCCTTAAACGGCTTAGCTCCAGTCTATTTAACGGATCTTCTATCGCCCTATAATCCATCGCGCTCTTTAAGATCGCTAAATTCTAGGCTTTTGGTTATACCCAGGATATCTAAGTCCACCAAAGGAGGGAGAGCATTTTCACATTTAGCTCCAAAACTCTGGAATAGCCTTCCTGATACTGTTCGTTGCTCAGATTCGCTCTCCCAGTTCAAAACTAGACTAAAGACGCATCTCTTCAGCCAGGCATTCATATACATTTTTTAATATTACAGTTAAATCCGGCCTCTAGTTCATAACCGCCAGAGGAGAATTGGCCCCCGACTGAGCCTGGGTTCTCCCAAGTTTTTTTTTTCTCCATTAGGTCACCTGATGGAGTTTTTCGTTTCCTTGCCACTGTTGCCTTCAGCTTGCTCAGTTGGGGATATTCAATTTAATTAATCAATGAATAATACTATTGATTAGCATTACCAAACATGGACGTTTATTATTATTTTAATTTAATACTGTGAAGCTGCTTTGATACAATCTGTATTGTGAAAAGCGCTATACAAATATTCTTGACTTGACTTGACTTATTCACAGAGCTTGTTTTTAGCGATAATCCAAAAGCCTAAGGGGATAGGTTTCTTGTCAAGGGAACCAGCGTGATGCTAACTGCTGATTGGCCGATTGACGTCATACCTTCACCACTCTATAGACTCATGTTTTCAAACTTGATCTGCGGTTGTGCACACCAAACACACACTAATCGAGGTCATTTAAGCAGGAAAGAACAATGGAAGACATAAATAAGAACATTTCATTAGCTTGCCTTCAATGCCTTGTATCCATGGTCAATGAGCCACTACAAGACGTGGCCCCAAACACATGCCGATGAACAAATGAACCCTGTCCATCCATTAGTTACATAACTAGCACTAAACAGCAGTCAGACGTTAAGTCTGAGCCCCCTCATGCTGGAAATAATTCACTCTTCGGGTTCCTAACCACATCTAGCCCTGGCTGACGCAGCACCTGCAATTATCTGAGGATGAACAACTGACAGTGGTTAGAGGTTCAGGCCAGTTTCAGGCAATTAAATAATATACTCAAATTAGCCTTCTTAAAGCCCTTTTTAAAAATGGCTCTACAGAAACCACTACATGGGAGGATTAGTGAGATACAATAAAACACAAATATTGCCTATGAAATGTTGCCTAACCTGCCTTGGCAACTAGCCTAACTGAAAAGTGTAACTGCTTTTATTTTAAAGCCTTAAAGGGATGGTTTGAGTAATTTCAACCTAGGGTCCTTTGCACCATGACCTCGAGCCAAACACCCCACCTGAAGCTTTTTTTCCCTTTGTCAAAATTATTAAAGTTAGAGCTTATTTAGAGATATCAGCCAAATGGCTTAGTGCAGGCGCTAATGGATCCGAAGGTTGCATCTCGTAAATTACCCCACTAATAATGTCCAGAATAGCACCAAACTTCTACAGTAGTACAAATAGGTTTTGTACTCATAAAACGAGGCATTGGAAAGTTTGTAAGTACATCAGGAGTTTATTTTAAAAAACACTTGCCTGGTGGATTATGCTACCGCTAACATGGACGTCGAGGTCACTTCTGTGATTTGGGAAAAGTCCGTAAAAGTCAATTCGAGGTCATGGTGCAAAGGACCCTAGGTTGAAATTACTCCGAACCAACCCTTTAACTGCAGAACATAAGGAAACTGCAAGGAAACATCTAGGCTAGATCTTTCTTTTGAACCAGTAAAAAGATCCTTAACTTTGAAAACTAATTTAACATTCCTATGGCAATTTGCAATTCGTATATATATCCTCTTTCTTCACAGTGAAAAACTTCTAAAGTGAGCATGATCTGCTGTATGCTTGATGCGTCAAGTCACACGGACCGCACCAATCAAAACCCTCAGCGTGCATCTGAAGTGGTTCAACCGGAGGAAATAATCCATAATTTATCTGGTATTTTCTTATTTCCTTAGATCCTCTCAGTACTAAATTGTATTATTTTTCACTGCTCATTGACCCTAAACAGTCAAATACACACAAAATAATGTCAAAATGCCAGTCTTGGCAAGTATTCACGTAAACTGTCAGATAAGTTTTAAGTGAACGTAAACAGTTGAAAGTTTACGTTCACATGTGTGTACATGTGTAACAGTATAATGGATCCATGTGTCAGGTCTTAAAGTGACAGCAGCCTAATACCTTCTGCCAATGAGATAATATTACAAATATCTAGGCCTATATGGCAGTTTTTCCCCATGGTATCAATGTCAAAATTGTGGCCAGTGAAAAGGATAAATGGCTAGTAACTTTGGAAAACCACTAGCTACAGTGGATGGTGAGCAAAAAAAATGTATGTCAAGCCCTGCATCCCAATAAATAAAACTAAAATAAAAATCTAGTTCATATACAAAGATAAATTAGACACTCTAAATCCCTTGATGTCGTTCCAGCGGTTAACAGCTCAAAAAGGTTTAGTTATAGTTTATATAAAAAGTATATAGTTTCAGAAGTCAATATTGGCTACTTTTATGGTGCCGTTTCAACCTTTCTCAATTTTGAAAGTGCAGTCTCCATTCATTCTAACTGCATAGAATAAAGTGACCTGTACATTACAAAAATGTTAATTTTGGGTGAACTATTCTTTTAAGATCAGCTCTTTAAAACGCAATCATCTTTCAACACGTTTTTTTAGCTTAATTTTTCAAAATGGCATTACAGCAATACAAAGAGGGTACATGTCTATGCAAAGCACACAGCCACTCATTTACATTTTAGGAAGCAGAAATTATAGATACCTATTAATAAAAACAGACTAGCATACTATTTTATCACTGAGACTGTTTTATCGTTTAAAAATCCAAGATAAAAACACAGATACTAACCTGAGCTATCAAAACATAAAGGGGTAACTTATACTGCTATTTTCCTTTAGGTAAAAACATTTTATGCAATTTCTTACACTTTTAGTTAATTATTTGAGCATGTAAATGTTTCTAGTTATGATAGATATGTTCATTACAGCGGTGATCCATGCATACATCAGCTCATAAATGAGGTCATGCACCTGATTGTGAGGAAAGCCATTCAACCATCATTACGTAAGAGCTAGCAAGCGCAGTATCCACTCACTTACCATATTACAAATGGAGGCGATGTTTCTGACAGTCATTTAGTTTATAAGGTGCCCCTCGTTGCCATCTTTATGAATTAAACATGATAGTAACAGCAGTACACTGACAGGCCAAGCTGCAATCCCAACCGAGGACAGCAATCAGTGACCATTCAATTCCCGCTGGTGCTCATGCAAAGTGCAAACAAAGCGAGAGATAAACGTCTACGGCTATTTGTTTTCTTCATGGCCACTGCAACTAAGAATAAAAATACAGAATATATTTATTGTAAACATCTTTGCCAGTTGTACGTACTAAACGAAACATTCACATCCTGGATTAGCGATCAAACACCGCCCACTGAAACGCGATTGGTGGATTTGTTGTATACGACATGAAACGCTGCTGAGTTGATTGACAGGATGATTTACCAATGAATATAGAAAGCATTCGTTCGAACTTTCGCTGTGGCCAATAGAATTAGGATTAGATAGTGTGGGTCTGCGGGTTGTCCATATAATGGGGTTGTCCCACAGTTCACAACTTTACAGTACATTCAAAATGCATAGTGAATTATGAAGAAACTATATAAAGGTAAATTATACATTTCTTCGAAACGGTAACATGAGGTGTGTTGTACACCACATACACTAATACATACATACAAATATCAGGCGCAATAGTTTAAATGCGAATGTATAAAAAGGGAATTTCTTGAGAAATAGTTTGAGAATATGACCCTGTTGTTTTAAAGACGGTCTCATTCTCTGCTGACTGTCATTCATTTACTTTACCGCTGGATTTCGATGTCTGATTCGTGAATTGTGGTTCTTTTGAGTCGGATCTTTTCTCGCCCAAACGATTCTTGGAATCGTTTTGTCTACATGAACCGTTTAAATGAACTGAATCGCGGAAATGAAATGGAGGCGGTCTCTTTAAATATCCCATAATTCCACGCAGCGGTCACACGTGCTCATTTCGCAGAGAGCTCACTCAGGATCGGACGCAACAATGGGCGCTGGTAAGTGTCTACATTAATTCACAGATATTTGTACTGGAATACTTTTTTCCTTATATGTCTGAGGTTATGCTTCATTTTACATTTAAATTGTGCAGTAAATAGTCTGTTTACTAGAACAATTACAATTAGATTAGCATCGAAAATGTACAGAAAATAAGTGAAAAGGGCAGTAGAAAAACAGGAAATGCTTAATAAAATATGTTGTACATCTTGATATTAAACCATGATCATAATGTGGAAGTGTGAAGTTGGTGTGCAGGAAGGTCACGCGTGGCTCGAGGACGCACGTGGTGAATGTGCGGCCTTTCTCCCCGCTGACGCATATTACATTCATGTGTTTTCTTTCTTTTAAATAGTTTGTCCGTCTGAACCCCCTGACTGAAGAGAAACGTGCAAGTTTCGATGATGTTCACTATAACGGTAAATAAGAGTTTCTTAACTTTAATTTAAGGTCCTCAGTGACGAACAAAAGGGGAAAATATGTCTCTTATTACTCCAGATCTTGCTCAAGGGAAGCTCTGGTCTAAAACATAATATTAGTTTGTGCATTTTATAACTAATGTCCTTTTTTTTTCTTTTCTTTTTCTTTTTTCCAATCCTCATGTCTAGGCTCCTATATAGGTTCGGCCCTGAGCCAAGGCCACACTCCTGCTGAAGAATCCTTCTCTAAATTCTTTTGTAAGTTATATACTTGTTTTTCTAGTTGTTAGCCCCTTTTTATTGCACACTCAAGTCCTGCATGTCTTGAGTGATCAACACGGAGGGGTAGAGGAATTCTCTCATAAACCTGAAGTATTGGCTTAACAATCCTTGCTTCGGATCCTGTCGGGAGAAACAATTTTTGTAGTAGTTAGTCGTGCATTTTATTACTAATTAGGGCTGGGCGATAAAACGATAACGATAATTATCGCGATATAATTTTTCTCGATAAAACGATATCAAGAGTTCGATAAATGTTCGATAATGTTTTTGCGCCAAAAGCGGAACGAATCTCATTTGAACCGCGCGCGCCACACGGACCGTTTATCCGCTCGGCTCAAAGTCCAAACGGCAGCGCGAGCGCGAGCTCACTAGAGCAGACGCGTTTACTCTGATCGCTCTCGGTCACTAGATCCAGTGAGAAGAAGCGCTTAAATTCAGCGAGGAACACAAATGTCTCAGTGATTTAAACCAGTTTAAAGGCAGATGAGACCGCACTGACGAACATGAGAAACACTGTGCGCAACGATACAGTCAGAAGCTTTTCCGTCTACTCATTTACCACGGATTTAACGTTACTGTAACGTTAGCCTAGTAAGTTAATATTAACTGCACCATGAAATGTGGGTTATATATATTGAATTGTATAATATTATTAATGTAGACAATGTATTAAAGGACTAATGGAATATAATTACAGTTTTTAATAATGTATTTAGGCTACTGGTTTTCATAAATACCATAGAAACCATAAAGTTACATTTTATCTGTGGTTATCATGATCTAAATGCATGATGCTGGATGACCAATGGTTAATTTTAATAAAACTAAAGAATATTACATTTTACCAAATACAAATAATGTTGTTACTTTTTTTAACAATGAACATGAACATAACTATATACAATAAATGAACATAAATTGTATATAGTTAAATCTGCATCCTAACTCAAGCTAATACTACTGAAATAAAGATATGTATTTTGTTAGGGAAAAATTACAAATGTTTGAATGTTCTACCTCGGATTTGTGAATGTTCACCTGTTTGGCTAGTGTTTGTCATGATATGTTCTGAGAATAAAGAGTAGTTTAAAACCACAACTAACGCCCTGGTTTCTTTTTGCTCCTAACTTTCACTTAGGAGCAAAAATGTGCCTTTAAACTTGAAATAAATAAAGATTTGACATTTATCGATAATTATCGATATCGACTGATATAAAAAAAAATATCGTGATATTTTTTTTGGGCCATATCGCCCAGCCCTATTACTAATGTCCCTTTTTTTTTCAATCCTCATGTCTAGGCTCCTATATAGGTTTGGGCCTGAGCCAAGGCCACACTCGTGCTATAGAATCCTTCTCTAAATTCTTTGGTAAGTTGTATACATGTTTTTCTAATTGTTAGCCCCTTTCATTGCACACTCAAGTCCTGCATGTCTTGAGTGATCAACACGGAGGGGTAGAGGAATTCTCTCATAAACCTGAAGTATTGGCTTAACAATCCTTGCTTCGGATCCTGTCGGGAGAAACAATTTTTGTAGTAGTCGTGCTAATTTTGTGGTAAGATGCTCATCTGTTTGCATTTATTTTGTAGCTAATAAATCGCGAAGGCAGAACACAGGAGAACCACAGTCATTGGGTGAGTATTTCTACAACCAGTCTGAAATGTTCCCTTCTTTGCTTTGCCCTCTGGAGGCTGTCCGTGTCTCTAGTGGCCATAATAGGGGGGTACAGTAAGCTACTCTTGCTAAAACCTAGGTCAGAGGTCACTTCTCTGTGCCTGGATTCTGTCGCAAGAAACATTTATATCAGAATTCAATATTGTAGTCTGATTTGTCTTGATTTTGAAAGTGGAATTAGGGTTTTTTTTGTTTCTTAACAGATCCCATTGATGGCTTCATTCCTGGGGCACATGTGTTCAGTGATCGTGGTGGCATGTTCCTCATGGTAGTGATGCAGTATGAGTGGAGCTAATTTTATCACTGTTTGGAGCATCTCTGAAATGAGTGGTGGTGTTACTATTGTAAACCTTATTTATTTACGTAAATGTATGGCTTGTAAGCAATAAAGAGATGCTTCATGATTCATCTGTATTTGAGTTTGTGCATTTATTTTCTTGGCGAGACTAGCAAATTTTAATTTTGCGAACCCTAAAAGATTCCTTTGATCCTAGGCTAAAATCTGAAGTCTTTGTTAGTTTTACAGGCTTGCTGATTAATGACTATTGTGAAAAGTTTGACCTCCTATGAAACTCTGGCAGTGTCAAGATTTGACTCAGTCCTGCAGTACAACTTCTCTTATGACCATCAAAGTTATCTTGGTTGTTCAAGACAAGCCAGGCACATGACCAAAAACTAACTTTAGAGATGCTTTTGTCTTCCAGATGGGAGCTGGAAGACAAAAGCATCTCTAATGTTAGTTTTGGTCATGCTGTGATTTGAATATTAAATGTTGAAATTCAAAGGATATTTACCAGAATTTGCAATGAATTTAGTAACTTCCTTGAATATAATTATCAGTCTTAAAATATAAATGATTCTGCAAGTTAACAATTAAATACAAACATATAAATATTACAATGCATTACATAACCTAAACAATATGCAGAAATATGTTTGGTTTCTGCATTTCAGTTGCTTGTTACAGAAGTGATTTGTACCATTCAAAACATGCTGTTTGTCTTCACAAATCATATTTATCATCATTGGACTTAATACGTAATTAATGAAATTGGGGGCATATTTTCCTTTAACTTAAATTTTTTGTTCATTGTTTTTGGGAATAGAGGTGTCACTTTGTATTGGCATCTTCCTGATTTACTGCAAAGGATATTGTTAGCATTTCCCTGTTTTCTGTGGCCATCAGAACAGACCTGCGACCCATTTTTGGATCATGAGGAATCACTATATAGACAATGATGTAAGTTTGAATGCAGATGTTGCAATAAAATGATTTCTGTGATTATAGCATCTGATAAGGGGGTAAAATAAACTAGCTGAACTAACAAACAAAGGGCCCCAGAGCTGCACAGCCGCTTACTTTACCACACATGGAAAGTGCCTGTCACTCTGGTACAACACAAAGCTCTGACACATGGCCATATAGGTCTTTCCCCTCAGTGCAGTGCCCTACTCTTGTTTTAGAGCAGTGGTTCTCAACCAGAGGACTTCAAGATGACTTAAAATTAGTTCAATTATGAAGAAACAAGCATGAAAATTAGCTAAACCAATAAAAAAAATCAAGATATGAATCTAAAAGATTTGGTCAATTAGAAATGTCTTACAATTCATCAGAAAGATACTAAACTGGTGAATATATGTTTATGTATTTAGCATTTGTTTTCCTGGAAATGGATTTTTTTTGGAATAAAATGTCCTCTTTTGCCTAGCTAATTTCTTCACTAGCATTTGATAAATTATAAATAGACTATACAAATGTTTTATAAGCTATTAACTTTTTTATACAAATCGTACAAGATAATTTTTTTTGCAAGATTAAAAAAAAAGTCAGATTAATATATGTATTATTTTATTTATTTATTATTTATTTATTTATTTGAAAAAAAAAAAAAAGGGACAATACATATTAATGAACATTTTCACAAATATGTCAGATTATAGCCTTAGGCTAATTTCCATCTGCAGACCCCCTGGCAGGTTGGTGCACACAAATTAATAAATACATACAAATACACTATATACAAACTATGTACAGAGAGACAAGGACAAGAACAGTGATCACATCATGTTAAAACAAACAATAACAACAAGAGTGGACAACAAAAGACATATAGAAGAAATAAATCTTATTTGTTAATATTAAATTATACTTGTACAACCAATTTGATTATACTTGAATTTAAGGCAACAACTGAAAAAAAGTTTTTAAGTTGTAATAGGTGGAATTCTTTTTTTCGTTTCTTTTTTACAGTGCACAAATATTTTTAAACACTTTAAAATTTTGATTTGAAAATATGAACATTGAAAAATATGTATATAATTTTTCTAATTTTATTCCATACCTTTCACTGTTTCCTTGGTAAACAAGTACACTTTAGCTATATTGTATATAAACAGTAGTCATCATTTGAAGTGGATCAAAAAAGTTGTCCTAAGACAAGAACGGATATTGTATAACTTTAATGAAAGGTTTTGATCCACTACAAATGTTGACTACTGTATATATATATATATATATATATATATATATATATAATTTTTACATAGTAAGTATTAAAAAGGAGTGTAATATAAAAGTGCCTGAAATAAACGAAACACTCATAGAAAATAAGAAGACATAACATCATTAATGCTCAATAAATCTGATTATAAACACAACATAATGCATTTCATTCTGTGTTGATGTTTTCATACATCTGAATTTCATACATTATGGTAATGGATATGTTACATGATTTTTAAAAAGGGAGAGAACAATTACTTTCCTTTTAGAAAGAAAGCACAGGCTTTACAGGAATAAAATTGCAAGGGAAAGGTAAATTAAGGAAATGAGTGTTTCTTGCCATAGAGGCCTTGTGATGGGCAGATGGCAAATGTTGGATGGTATATGGATGTTCAAAGGGTCAATTTAAGCGTTCTGTGAATGGCAGGTTTTTGCTTACTACAGCTTTTTTTGTGAATCACTTGTGAATCACATATACAATTAAGATGTCTGGAAACACTATGCCTGAATCAAGCATTGGACCGTAAATATAAACCATTGTCGCTTTTGTTCTTCTAAATATTGTGAATGTAGCTCATATTAATTATTGTGCCAATTCAGCACTTCGCTACCAAGAGGAACCAGGATTCTGCTTCCTTGATAGCTTTATTCATTCTTTTTCTTTTAGTACTTGTAAGGAATACATGGTAACAATTTACAATAAGCTAATGCATTAAACTAACATGAACTCTTTCCCTGCCAATGTTTTAGAAAAACTTTGCCAGCCAGCGCCAGCATTTGTAATCATTTTCACAAGTTTCATGACCCCCAGAATATTTTGTTTTATGAATATCTGAACATACAATATATATAAAAAAGACCCTCTGCTTAAAAAAGAAGTTTTTTTTCTACCTTCATGCATTTTTTTGTACCAACACTTAAAAAAAAGCAACATTTTGAACAAAAAGCTAAGAAAATCACATTTTTGTCAAAGACTACATTCAGATTGGATTCAGAACAATGATCAGAACAGATGGAGTAAATTGAGTCTATCAACACCCCCAAAGCTTTAAAGTCCTGTACCTCTTCCTCAGTCAACAGTTCATTCGGTAACATTTGGCAGTTTTGATTTATATTCTGTTTAATGATGATTGCATATATAAAGTTTTAGTGAAGTATTTTTCATGTAATTACATTATTTAAGGCATAAGAATCAACTGGACAAAGATATATTTTTTGAAAAAATATGTATTATTCATATGTTATGCTAACATGCACACTGTAGTGGGGACCAGGACTTGTGAAACAAAAAGACATGAAATGACATAGGCTAAAATAATGGGATTTTTTTTCATTCACCAATACATTTTTAGGTTTCAGGATTTAATTTACAGGTAACTAAACCTTGTATAATGTTGATTCTCAACTATGAAAGATATACAGAATGAATTGATTCAACTACCATTTTACTTTATGCAATATGTGGGGGAAATTACCATTTCCCCATTCAATACAATATATCTATACACAGTATCACATTAGCAGATTAATGACTTGGCAACATGTAATGAAAAAAGAAGTGCAATAATGGGAGTAACAACATTTTCATAATAATATCTAATATATCATATGAATATTGATAAATAATTTAAAAAAAAGTCTCCCAAAAGGCCTGATAAAAACATGATGTAAGTCCTGGTGTCCACTACAGTGGACATGTATGAAATCAATGCCCTGTTTTGTAACACAAAGTCATATTTTGATTAGAAACCCCAAAACATTTTTTTCGAGATGTTGATTTATGACAAACAATTTGAAAATTAGTCAGATTTAAATGGTAATTACAAATATTTCAATAAGAGTGCTAAATTTGATCACTAAATTAATGCCAGATATTTTTAAAGACCAATAAGTTGTTGGTGAAACCTCCAAAGTCAGTAACTATGGGGTGCGTTTCCCAAAGCGTTATGGTCGTAAGTTCTGTCGTTACCAATAGAGTTCAATGGCACTTGCGACCATATTGGCTAACGATGCTTTTTGGAAACGCACCCCTGATTAGTTGTGTCTATTTTATTCAGTAAAAAGAACTGACTCAGAGTCATTAATTCTGGATGTTGGTGCTGGTGTTGCGGTGCCATTGAATAAGTGAAGGAAAGTCTGCCAGAGTATTTAAGTTCAGTGTTTTATCGGCATTGGCAGAAGAATACACATGCACATATAGCTTTGTACTCTGAGAGTAACAAACAACCTCTATGTCATGAAATTTAAACCCAAACAAGAACATTTGCTCGATTTTTGGCCTGTACCATAGATGGGGGATGTTAGAGAGTTGGGCCATACTCAGACTGTGATTGGATCTGGACAAAGTGCCAGTCGGCTGTCTTCCAGGACCATGTCTGGTTACTTTGATGTGACCCAGATGTAAAATGTCGTACAGGATTGGACAGGATGGGCCACGTTCAGGCTGAATGACTTGGACATTTTTCAGGGGGGAATAACAAGATGTGTTTGGAGAACACAGCAGTGAAAAACTACTACCCTTCATGAAGAGGTGCCATAACAAGTAGGCCCTATGTTTATATCTGAGGAGTGTCGAAAACAGTCTCTCACCTCCATTGTTTTTGATGATGTGGGATGCTTGTGTCCCAAATCATCTTAACCAGCGAGCCTCATGTGGTCAAGTTTCATCAGAAACAATTTTTTGCTGGCAAATAACATGGCTGGACCAACACCAAACCAGCTTGGACCAGCAAAGGCTATCACATAAATAATCTCTCTCAGTGTCTCTGATTCAGAAACATGCTTCCTCCTTTCCCGCTCGCTCTCCTTCTATCTGTCTCTTTGTGTTGCTCTCACATGAATGATGATCACTTTCATCCAGTGCAACCCACAGCTTTATATATTCTCTGTCAAACACACACACACAAGCACTTTGAAGTTTGCTTGTAAATGGAGGGAAAAAAAAAAACGTCTTGACCTTCTCCAGGTCATCGATGGAACAAAGAGCTGAATTATGTAGGATCCTTTTACATTTTGCAGGAGGACAAAACAAAAATTCATCTCATGCAGAGGATCGCTGTCAGACATAACACACACTTCACCTCGTCCTGCTCTAGCAGAGGTTGAGATGTGGGCAGACAGGATATGTGTGTGGATAGATGCCATACTGTTCTTTAAACTGACTTGTTTCAGACTGGTCTGAACCAGGTTTCTTCACATTTGGCATACTTCGACAATATTTGACACTTTGTATAGATGATGTAAACCTATACCTATTTAACCTCAATATTGCTCGTCAAGAAGTTTAATGTAGAGAAGAGCACCTTACAAATGAGGTGAATGCATCATCACATCATGTAGTTTGATTTTTCTTTTCTTTTTTCATGTGCAAAATGTTTGATAAGGCCACGTTGGGCCTTTTTAATCTTGGCCTAAGCTAACATGCTAAAGCTACAAGCAACAACAAATGGAATCTGGATTTATAATGTATGTTACCTTAACCGGAAAACATTGAATGTTACCTTGTAACAAAAAAGAAGCTCCATTTGAGGTCATACCACTGCTCTTTGAAAAATCATAAACTAGATAGCAGCGGGTCTCAAGCAGGGGTGCAGAGCCCAGCATGTGGCCTCAGCAAACTTCCAAATGATGTCTTATAGATTTGTTTTTAATTTAATTAAATAATTGTAACTTAATTAAAATGCTAAAAACACATCAAATCAAGATGAAATCATATTTATAATTTTTCCCCCTTTCTTTTCCCTCAAGAGCTAATATTTTGGTTACACTTTATTTTACAGTTCATGTACTTACAGTGTACTTACCTAAGAAAGTACTGTAACTAGGGTATATGGGTTAAGATTAGGTTTATGGGTGGGTTCAGGGTTAGTTCCTATAGTTATTATAACCCAGTTATTGTAATTGCTATAATAAGTACATAGTATGCACATGATTTGAACCGGCGTTTTCCGCTCTGGGAAGAAGGCGCCCTAACACGGACGCAGCCTCCAACGCCATTCGTGTGCGCCTCTTGAGATCAGAGGAGTGAGGTTTACCTGCACAGTTCTTACCAGCTGGTGTCCGTTTCACATACAGTTTTTGAATCTATCTGGAATCACTCAAGTTAATTAAATATCAACACTCAATAAAAAAGGAAAAGACCTACAAGCAGCTTTGTCTACAGAAATGAATGTAAGAAGGTGTCTTTATAATGGCGGACCTTCAAAAATTGTGTTGGACGATAACCTTTAAGTCAGAAAGTTTTAGAAACACTGGTGTATTGTGTGAAGTGCAGTGTATGTGTGATGTATTTTCTGGCATATCTTTATATGAAAGAAATAGTATGATCAATATGATAGTATGTTATTCTGAACTGAGCCACAGTGCATAACATACAATTAGGCCTACCAGAGTTCATGTGACCAAGTCACTTAAAAATAAAGCCAATTTTTCTTTTGAATTGTAAGGTTAAAGCTTTTATGTCATAAAAGAGCCAAATGTTGAGACTGATTTTGTTTAGTGTCTAGAGCTGTTGCCAGAATGAAAAGTCCAAAATGCAGGACATTAGTCAGCTCTGTCAATCATGAGAAATGCTGACAGACTTTGTGTATGCTGAACATGTGCTTTTGATTTTATGTTCTGTACCTTCTCACAGACACTGATTGTTCAAAGGAGCAGAATAAAAGGAAAGCCACATTTAGTCATGAGAAATTTGTGTCTGGCGAGGGACATTGAGCACTGTTACTATTTACATTTAAACCTCAGTTTCTGATTTAATTTGTTCACTATTATGAAATAACTATTCATAGCTGTGATATTTAAAAACGACAACAAAAACAATGCTAAGACAATATTGGAGAGGCTTTGTGCCCATTTATCCTGTGTCTGAGGTTATAGTTTAAACCAGTCCTTTAAAGGAACACGCCGACTTTTGGGGACTTTAGCTTATTCACCGTATCCCCAGAGTTAGATAAGTCCATGTTGTGATTTGTATAGTCACAGGGTGTACAAATAATAAGGTCACCTAAGACACAGCCATCTTGAGAGTGATTTGCTTGCAGCGCCTGAGAAGCCCCGTGGTGAGGAGCAGAGAGTTTGCTCAGAGTGTTGCGCTAATCACTCCGCAGAAGTAGCAGTGCTTCGCCTTCTGAGAATATAGTTCCCAGTATGTATACGGTTAGAAGATGGCTGTGTCTCATGTGACCTTGTTATTTGTACACGCTGTGACTATACAAATCACAACATGTAAATAGGAAAATGTTGGCGTTATTTTGTCACTTATTGGAAGCAGTATGCTAGCTGGAGCCGTTTACCTCCAGTCTTTGTGCTAAGCTAGGCTGGCGGTGGGCACGTCAGACAGAGTTACGGCACGCACGGAGATGAAAAGGGTATGGGACTTATCTAAAGGTCCTTGCACACTGAGTCCGAAATTCGCGTCCGAAATTTTCGTACGTTAAAAAATAAATACGACCTCACGTTATGTCAATCACGCTTGCACACTGCCTGCGAAACTTTCGTCCGTCATTAAAAAATTCGGATCAGGTTCTATTTTCTGCGTTTTTCGCATCCGTAGCCAGCATTTTGATTGGTGTTTTGACAATTCAGAGCCACCGAATCACGAATGCGAAAAAACGCATGCAAAAATTTCGGACTTTCCGAGTGTGCAAGGACCTTAACTCTAGGGGATAAGGTGAATAAGCTAAAGTCCCAAAAAGTCGGCGTCTTCCTTTAAGAGTCATGGATTTTATCCTTTTGTACTGTATGTGTGTGTACAATATCTGTTTATGACTGAATAGCCTGAATAACAGCATACTAGAATCACGTTAATCAGGCTACTTGGCTCTGATTGGGCCCTCTGATTAAATTAAAGACACTTAGAGCCCTTGTTTAGGCTGAGAAAAGGTAATTTATTGTAGGCCTGTGTGTACATTATTTAAAAATGATTAGCATTAAATGTGGACCTCCAAATGTAAACTTTATGGGGAATAATAAATAAAATTTTACTACAATACAGGTTGAGCTGTGCTATAAAGGCTAATGCTTAATTTATTCACTTGATGAAATCAGGGCAAGGTACATTAACTATTAGGCAGTTTATTACTTTCACATAATTACTTACATTTTAAATCATTCTGTTTTTTGTCTTGAGGCTTTTATTTTACAAGCAAGTCAATACCAAATAAATAAATAAAAAAACGAGTGTATTCAATGCGTTTATTGAAGTAAATACATAAAAGGTGGTAGAGGCAAAGGTTATTGGTGTGCAATAAGAAATAAAAAAAGTTGGGAGGCATGAAAAGTGCAAGAGAGAAATTAAAGGGTTACTTTGTGTGTATTGCAACCAGAAGACAAAGTGTTCCCAAGACCCATCTGCAATCCATCTGAACGTGCCCTGTTGAGTCTTATTATAAACACACTGCGTTTTTGTGTATGCATGAATTCATGACCGCTGTGACACCCTTCAACCACCAAACTAACGGCAGAGAAAGTACAAAAGAGAGTGTCCTAATTTAAGTGTGATTTAAGAAACATTTAGCAGCAGTATTCTAATCTACTAATCTAATCTAAGCATTTTCTTGTTGGTGGACACAGTAACCTGCTATACAAAAATGACATGTCACATCAGATTTGCATTTTTTGTCACTGAATATACCCCCAGGAAATGTCACATTGCAGTAGAAAAATGTGTTGCAAATGGCATTTCATGTTGTTTTTAAGTGCTTGAGTGAATTGAATCCAATAAGAGGGGAGGAAAATGGGATTAAGAGGAGTGCATGATTCCCATGGTGCACCTGAAATGTGACATATTAAGATTTAGTCATCTGAGAGTCAGAGTTGGCTGCCATAGCAACAGTATTACAAAGTGTTCAATGTGCGCCGGGGCACAGGGGTTCACCCTGACCATTTCACACTGAGAGTGTCACTGTATGTGTGTGCAGGTGTTGATGAAGACGAAGTAGCAAACGCTACTTTTATGCCTCAGCAATTTAAGTGTTAAAAATAAAGCTGGTACACACTTTACTGCGCTTCGCCTGAATGGATAAAGACCAATATAATTCTAGGTCTGTAAGCGTGCATGATGCATTTTGATTTTTCGTTTCAGTGACCTAGAAATAATATAGAGACGGTCCTCTAATGATTACGGATATATAAACAAATGTGCATGTGAGATGCGTTGCACGTTTTTGCCCAAAACCCTGTTGAAAGAAAACTATTGCAGGCTATTTTGTCTATGTAGGTTCACCAGCTCTGACCAGCATGGAAATTCATAAGCTAGTCTTTTCAACAGGCAACACCTTATCAATAACAAGCTCATTGCATTAAGGGCCACTATCCGTGCTTATTCATTCTATCGTTTACATCACACTTCAATTCAGTGATTCATCATGCTACCTCACAAAAACAGACTCACGACCTACTTTTACCTGTCAAACACGTGAACGGTGAAAGAATTGTAAGTGTCCACATTATTTCTATTGAAATACATGAATGTCACATTCCTTTCTTGCTGGAAACCTATCATGTGTTCTGCACTGTGGTAGCCGTTCATAAGAGCTTAAGGGGGTCAAGCTGGCCCTGTGCTTGACTTGAATCTCTTTCATCAGCACTTCACTGTCTTGATAGCACCTAATGTTCTTTTCATAACCTACTTACTATGACTTTGACCTCATTTCTCTCTAAATCATCCGCTCTTGTTCTGTCTCTATTCTCGTCTCTGGTCGCCCTACTTCCTGCAAGCACTCCTAGCTAATTGTAGTATAATTTGTCAAATTTGAATTATTCAAGCATTATTGAATGCACAGTTATAAGGTCAAGAGGATTTTTCAATATGTCTGGTTGTGCCTCTCTCGGTTGGTTTCTCATTCACTGCAAAGGCTGCCACTTGTCAGGCTAAATTTCAAAAAAAATTCTCATTTTTAAATCTCTCTGCAGTGTGTTCTCTTCCTCTGCGGCTTCAGTACGAGTTACAGGAAGATACAGGTAGTTCATGCCGCCTGTGTTAGCACAGATGAAATGATAAAACAGGCTGATTTTGATGGTTCAGAAAATCACATGCAGTGGCAGATTTAGCAGCAGTGTCTTGAGCATCTCAGTGATGTACAATGTGGCTCATGTCCTGTCCTGATGTGGTTTAAGGGGTACACCATGTTTTAACAGAGACATCTAATTCAGTTACAGTAACACAGTTGCCAAGGCTCTGATCAGCTTTTGACTTGCACTTTATTACCTTCCTTTTCCTTGCTGCTCTCTCCTCTTCTTTCTCTTAATCATTTTTTGATTCTGCAGTGAACCATTGAAAAAGCTAGTTTGTCAAGTTAATTTAAAATATCTCTACAGTGAAGCTAACCTTTTGAATAAGGTGTTCATACTTATATTTGAAAAGTATACTTATCTACTTCAATAATTATGATAAAGAAAAATACACAATTTAAAAAGTTTCACTAAAATGAATCAGAATGTTTCTAGCTACAAAATAGTTGAATTCTTTCCCGACCAGTGTTTTTTTTTAAAGTTGCCAACGCCATAATTAAAAAAATAATAATTTTCACAATAAAAAAAAAAGTTTTTTTTTATTTTATTTTTTTACCAACACTTGAATGAGTGTAAGTTTAATAATAATAATAATAAAAGTAACATTTTGAACAAAAAGCTGAGAAAATCAAAGACTATGACTAATTTTTTATCAAAGACTATGTCCGGATTGGATTCAGAACAATGATCAGAACACAGATGGAGTAAATCAAGTCCATCAACACCACCAAAGCTTCACAGTCCTGTACCTATTCCTGAGTCAACATTTCATTCTGTACAGTTTAACAGTTTTGATTTATATGCTGTTTAATGTTTGATGATCGCTTTATTTTTACATGCACGTATATTATAAGCAATGCTTCTATCGCTTGTTTCTGCTTCTTCTCCGCCTGTGTTTTGACCCAGAGATTCTGTTCTCTTTAAAGGAACACACCACCGTTTTTTGAAATAGGGTTTATTCACCATCTCCCCTACATTTAGATAGGTGGGCAAACGCATTTTTGTGTCATGCATTGTCTTAGTCTGGCAGCGCCGGCACCGCTAGCTTAGCTTAGCATAATGAATGGTGAGTAAAATTGATCCAAAAAATAAATAAAGAAATAAACAAATTACTTCTTGTGTTCCTTTAAGAAGATGCGTAATAGCGCCCCGTACTGTATAACAGTAAAAACATGGATCGCCGGAAAATTCCGTCAATGGCAGAGAAGGGTTGTGTGTCATACAGAAATGATGGAAAATTCTGTCAATGACGGGAAAAGAGTTAATATGAACAGATTCAGAATGAATGAGGTCATTGGAAAAACAATTTAGTTAGTATTTTGGAGAGGTGCCTGCAGTTAAATTAATATAATTTAGGAAGGACCCAGAGGGGCACAAAAATCCCCTCAGTCTTTAAAACATGTAAACCACCAGTCATTGACTACCCAAGCAGCCTATTATTTTAATGAAGATTAGATTTATTTATATATAAAATGGCAAAACAAAATTCTGGTAGCCTACAATGTCAGGCATTTTCAATTGAACACTCCTAAAAACCCTTTAAAATGACTCCCTCGAAACGCTGTGTGTGCAATAGTTATGATAACGATTATGCTGTGGTCGTCAGCTTAAGTCAGGTGACGTTACTGTAGAGTCCCAGTCCACGGAGGTGTGTTTGTAAGGGTTTCACACGCACCACAGGTCAACACAACTCTGTTATTCACCTACGCACAGCATACTTCCGATGACACACACGTGCAAACCCCCATTCAGAGAGTGACCTTGGCAGTCCATTCAGAAACACACACATCTCAGGCATCTCATCGACGTCAGTGCCACCCTTATGCTGAAAGAAGAAGGGAGTTAGTGAATGCCAGTTGGTTATATAACTTATATTCTATTGAATGATTCAAAAAGTGCCTAGTTTTTGTATGAAAATGTGTTTCCCAACTCATTTGACAAAAAATGGTGAGTCAAAGTAGTACCACAACTGCTTATTGGACAAAAAGCGAATGACTTTGAGAAGAATCAAGTCAAAATTTTACATATTTGATACAGCACTACAAAAAAAGTATATATGTTCAAATACTGACATGTACGGACAGCATGCGCTCTGAATGTTTGTATTGTAATGGCATGTCTGTCTGCATGAGTCTGTGTTTGAACACTATGTGCTAGAAAGAGAGTTTACGTTTCACTAACAGTTTTTGTCTGTCTAGTCCACATGTGTAGAAGCCGTTATGTGTGAGTGCCGCAGTCTTAGACGTAAGGTAAATGATATTGTCTGGTCTGAATGCTTACATAAACTAGATTTCGAGTCATCCCTAACGTCTGCTGAGTCTCCTTCATTGGCACACACATGCTTCTCAACATCTGAGAGTGCCGGCTGGACTTACTTCAGCAGTGTCTATCTTCATACAAAAGAGGACATCGAGTTCAAATGAAGGATTTTATCTATTCAGATAAAACACTTAATTAGCAGATTCAGTTTTAGCACTGTGTACAAATCGATGAATGGGTAGCAACGGGTAGTTTGGTTGTTAGGTTCATGCTGAGCTGTTGTTTGGATTAGTGTTGTTTCTGTAGAACTGCAGTGAATATATTCAGGCCAGGCTGATTATTTGACTTCAGTCTATTATACCAGCCTGATCTCATGAAAATGAGTCTCTATAGCACGCATTGTGTTTATCGTGCAATTTATACACGAAAATTAGTTTTTACGTGCATATGATATACAGTTTTCTCGTGCATTTGATACGCACTTCATTGCGTGTAATACATGCAATGTATCCCACACGCATCCCACACCACTAATCCTAACCAAACGTATAGTACACACGCACCCAACACCACTACTAAACCTACCCTAACCTACCCATGCGTATCCACGTAAAAACTAAACGATAAACACACTGCGTGCATGCTATAGAGACGCATTTAGTGTGACCGGGTTGATTATACAATCCAATGACCAATGACGAGGATTATGTGCTTGAAGAAACAGTCCTCTCAAAATAAAAAGTTTTTGGGAAAAAGTACATTTGCACAAAACCAACTTGATTGCATCATTCTGATTGGCTTTTGCCAATTCATCTGAGCACTAAAATCAGTTCCTATATACAGTATACTGTACGTCAAACGTTAGGGGCATGTTGGATTTTTTTTAAGTCACTATGCTTACCATGGTTGCATTTATTTGATCAAAATACAGTAAAAAATATTAGTATAATTCAAAATAACTGTTTTTCTATTCTAATATGACATTTAAAATGTAATTTATTCATGTGATGGCAAAGTTGAATTACTTTCTGTCTTCAGTGTATCCTTCAGAAATCATTCTATGATGATTTGCTGCTCAAGAAACATTTCCTATTATCAATGTTGAAAACTGTTTTCTCCTTAATATTTTTTTTTATAAACTTTTTTCTAGGATTCTTTGATGAATGGAAAGTTCAATTAGAAATACAAATCTATAATTATCTGTATAATGTCCTTTACTGTCACTTTTGATTAGTTTAATCAGTGCATGCTTGCTGAATGAAAAAAAAAAAAAAAACTTCTGAACTGTAGTGCGCACACACACACACCCACACACGTACACGCGCACACACACTATAGCTGAATGAGACTCAACTGAAGGTTCATTTTGCCTCATCACCAGTGCGGTAAATTCACAACTTTGCAGACACTGCTGTTTCCCATCATGACTTAGTTGGTCAGACCACCTGCATTTCTGGACCTACCAGCCACTGCATGGCCCCTGCTTTTCTTTCCCTGCCACAACGAGGGAAACTTTTTTTATTCCACATTCGCCCCAATGACACTTTTCTTACCTTATGTTTCTTTATTTAAAGTAAAATCTTCTCTGAGGTGTGTCACCACATCCCACTGTGTCTGCCTTCAGTCCCGGCCACCCACATAGAAACTGCACTGTTAAAGACAAAGAATTAGACACAATTCACCATAGAGTGCTCGACAAGTGCAAACGACCTGAACGGAGAGAGATGTGGAGAAAACCACACTCAGTGGAGTTCAATTTGCCTCAATATCTGAGGAGAAATCACAAAGACCCGCGGGGAGCAGCTGGGATGTGCACTGCAGTTAAGCAAAATGAAGAAGACAGACTGACTAATGGAAACCCTCCGACACTAATGTGCCATTAGATGCTTATGTGGCTGTAGGTCTCTCTGTTATAACAGCCAATTCTATGTGAATGAAGATATTTGACGCATGGATTTCACAAACAGCTGAAAAAACTAGAACTAGAGAGAAACTGCTTTTGATGATCTAATGGACTTTATGCACAGCTGCACTACTTCCTGAACTTTAGCCAGCTCCTTTGTTTCCTGTCTGCCATTATTGGACAAACTGATTAACCCAGGTGTGTCTGATTATTGTTGTTGGTCAGGCACACCTGGATTAATCAGTTTGTCCAATAATGGCAGACAGGAAACAAAGGAGCTGGCTAAAGTTCAGGAAGTAGTGCAGCTGTGCATAAAGTCCATTGGTTGGACAGACTCAAAAATAACACACACACACACACACACACACACACACACACACACGCACGCACACACACACACACACACACACACACACACACACACACACACACACACACACACGGTTTCACTATCTTTGTGGGGAATCTCCATAGGCGTAATGATTTTATACTGTACAAACTGTAGTTTCTATCCCCTAACCCAACACATACCCATCACAGAAAACTTTCTGCATTTTTACATTTTCAAAAAAACATAGTTTAGTTTGTTTATTAATCCATTTCCCTCATGGCTAGCTGACTGGTCCCCACAATGTAGGTGATCTCAGGTATACTATCCTTATATAATATAAACCTGCACGCACACACAAAATGTCCCCACACACACACACACACACACACACACACACACACACACACACACACACACACACACACACGCACGCACGCACGCACGCACGCACGCACGCACACACACCTCAGTCTATGAACCTTTGAGTATTCTTTCACAATAAAGATACACAATGCATATAGGTCTTCATGCTCCCATCTGGAAAAGTTCATTTTGTACACAACTAGAAAATAAATAAATAAAACGAGAACAACCAATGTTTCAGAGGTGACTCAGTTCACTGCACTTTTTGAGAGTTCACATCTGTTTAACACAAAGGACACATCGAAGGATGTCAGTCCTCGGAAAGCCTGTAGTCCATTTGCGACAAATGAATCATACATATGCATGATCACAGCAGACATTTTAGCATTTTCTTTTATGGTCTTAACATACTGTGCCGAGGCTGATTTGTGTCTGACAGTGAGAGGAGGACTCCTGAGTCTCTGCGGTGTCTCTGCACTGTCTTTCTCTGACAAATGGGCTTCCTCTAGACACTCTCTCATGCACACAGCAGACAGTCATGAGTACTCATGTACTCCAACACACACAACCACACATACACACTCACAAGTCAAAGCCAGTCATGAGGAAGCATGGAAAAACACTTAATAATACACAGACATAACACACATGAATACCATGTGATTAGTTACACCTAGTCTGTTAGCTGTGTCACAGGTTGATGTGCTGGGCATAAGTCTTTCGATTATCAAAGTCAATTTTTGTGTGTGTGTGAATGTAGACTTGTAAAAAACATTGTGAAGGTTTAACAAGGACCCATAACTACCATCAGCTATTAGAGTAAATAAAAAACTATTTTGCTTGTGATTTAGTTTTAGTCAACTGTCGTTTGGAATTAAATATTCACACATTATCCTGGAAACAATTTAGATTTAGATGATTAAAAAGCAAGCAAATGGTTGATTGTTGTTTCATAAATGTATATTTATCAAATGGCATGTCATTGGATTTGTGCAATAACAACAAATAATAGACAAATATGAATTATAATAAAGATTAAAAAGGAATCATGTGATAGTCATAGACCTTGACATACTACATTTATAAACATGGGCTCACAGACTATATGAGTATACATGTCACGCAATCTTGGTATTAGTATAGTAGCATGTCTGAAACGCATACAATGATAATTTTTTCAATTCGTAACTATTGGCGAATTTGTTAGATCTCATTTGTATGTTTTTCGTATGATCTGCTTACTCCCCACTAAGGGTTTAGGTTTAAGGATGAACCTTCAAACGTTTATGCCTTTTAGAAAATCATGCGAATTCATTCGAAATCACCAACATAAACAGTTACGTTTTCTCGTGAGACCAGGTTTGACGTCAGTATACCCACATACAACTTCTGATGAATGATACTTGAAGCTCATAATAAGTGTTTACCTTACACACAAAACAGTCAGAGTGACACAGGGCACACAGACATACAGTGGAATGATATTTATATTAGCGTATTATATATTAGTTAGTAAGTTATATAATTACATACATATTATTTAGTATTTATAATTAATATTTGTGTATTTTTCAAGCTGCCTTTATATTAGCGCTCACATTTATTCCTTTCTCTTCAACATCACTCCATCCTCCCCTCATCTCGCTCATTCCCTCTTGTTTATGACTATCTCTATCTCATTTTTAACCCACAACCCTCCACAATTAAATCTTCTTGCTCCGTCCCATCTCTGTCAGTCTCTGTCTCTCCGCAGCCGGAGCAGTAAAAGCTGGCTAGACGTGCAACTCCTGAGGGCTGAAGCAAACGACAAGGGTGTCTGACACAGACCTCAAATACGAGTCTCTCAAACCAAGCAGGCTTCATGCGTGGGTGAGTCTCAAGATGTGTAGCATCTTATCCATCATTCCCATTTACAAAGAGAACAAAAGTGAAAGAAATACAAAACAAAGTATGTCCGAGTGTGTGTCTATAAGATCATGTGTGAATGTTAAGCCCATTGGCACAACATGCTGTCTCTGATCATATCTTAATGTGAGTCATACAGATAACCTATGACCGATCCTCACAACACTATCATGAATTATCAAAACAGAGCTCTCAGGCTGAAAGTGCTTGATGCATATCATGGTTTTTGAGCACAAAATGCCTTAAAGGGAAAAATCTGCAATCATTTATCTACTCACCCTCATTTTGTAATGGTATGTGTGACAAACAGATTACAGTCATTATGAGAAAATCATTCTTTTAAGTCATATATTTTCAATGTATCGGTTGATCTGGTTCACAAAACAAGCCTGGACAATTAGGGGAAAATAACAACAACAAAAATCATTTATTTTTTAGAAGGAATGGAATAATGCATGAGTTGTATGGACCACTTTTATGATGCGTTTGTAACATTTATTGAAGCTTGAAAGCTTTAGTCCCCATTCATAGAACAGAAGTGTGCAATCACTATGAGGGTGAATAAATGATAACAGGGTTGTCATTTTTGGGTGAACTATATATACATTTGTGGTTACAAACAGAAACAGAAAATTATATGCTTTGTGTTTTTTGGTAGAAAAGAACAAAGGATGCATTAAATTGCTCAAAAGTGACAGTAAACATTTATAATGTTACAAATCCTTTCTATTTGAAATAAAGGCTGTTCTTTTGAACTTTATATCCATCAAAGAATCCTGAAGACAAAAATAATCACAGTTTCCACCAAACAAAATATTAAAGGAATAGTTCACTTTAAAATGAAAATTCTGTCATCATATACTCACCCTTAAGTTGTTTCAAACCTGTATGAATTTCTTTCCTCTGCTGAACACAAAGGAAGATATTTAGAAGAATGTCAGTAACCAGACAGTTTCTGGGTCCCATTGACTTCCATAGTAGGAAAAAAATATACTATGGAAGTCAATGGGACCCAGAAACTGTCTGGTTACAGCATTAATATAATAATGATAAGAAATGTTTCCAGAGGAACAACTCAGCGTATTATAATTTTAACAGAAAATTTAGCCGTTTTAAAATATATTGAAATAGCAGTTATTTTAAATTGTATTCATATTTCACAATATTGCTGTTACATGCAGCCTTGGTGATCAAAAGAGACTTTTCTCAAAAACCAAAAAAAATCATACAGGCTATATTATTATTCCTTTTGCAGGCATCTCAGTCGTTTGAATGTGTCTGAATGAGGAGTTAATCATTACACACAGCTCATCTGTTGATCTCCCATGACTAAGAGAGCAAAGGGAACGGCATGACTATAAAAATAAGTTTCTGCTCGGTCCTGCATGCATGTATATACTGTTCAAGAGGTCATCAAGAAAAGGTAAACAAGTTTGTAAACAAGAGTAGTTTGATTATACTTCTTGTTTATTCTGACTTAATACTAATGCAGAATTTCCACTGAGCAATTGCACGCGTTTTTTTGTGTGGAATTTCCCAGTTATGAGTCTCTTAAGGGATAAGTTGGTAATTCCCATTCAGAAGCAAATTTTTTCCACAATTCTTCTAGGGAAATCCGTATCATACACAAGTCTGTCACGTGTTGCGGCAACATCTCATAGTAAAAGCAAACAGGATAATCCCAGTGTTTAACATGTCAGTCTCTTCATCCCACAATACACGCAATTATGCATGCAAGTGCAACATTACAAATGCAACATAGATTATGAATGTTGTTCCTTTTAATATCTCAATAACAATCAGGCACACTTTTAAAGGATTAGTTCACCCAAATCTGAAAATTGTGTCATCATTTACTCATTCTCATGTCACTCTGAACCCGTATGGCTTCATTTCTTCTGTGGAACACAAAAGAAGATATTTTGAAGACTGTGCTGGTCTCTTTTTTTCATGCAGATACAATGAACAGGGACTGGAACTATCCTTCTTAAAACATTTTCATATATTTTCATGCATAAAGGTGTAAAGATGCATACTCTGAAAAATAAAATATTATAAATATAATCTGGAATATATATATTCTCCACACCACTGCTTCTGTTATTAGCCGGGTTTTTTGAGATTTTGTCCGGCCCAATCAGACATTGGTGGGCGGAGTTAGTGTAAATCGGCTTTGCCAACAAGACTGCTATTTGCAGGCCATAGACAATCCGTTTATTTTATTTTTACACAGTTGATATTGTGCTATATTCCAGGTCCTCTGAACTGAAGTAATATGTTAGCTTTGTGTGAGGAATCGTCTTTGATGATACTTTTATGGTGCTTGAACATCTTTTTTAAAGCTAGAAGGCTCCAGGCTCAATTTATTACAATTGCATGAAAAAAAGAGCGACCAGCGCATTCCTCAGAATTTCTCCATTGCATTTTAAGAAAGTCATTCCGGTTTGGAATGAGTAAGCGGTGACATCATTTTCCATTTCCCTTTTAAATGCTTTCTCAAAAACACAAAAGGTCAAACAAATAAACAAACATCCTAACACTGCATATACACTATCTTACAAAGTTTGCCACACCTTGGGGCAAATGCTATAAGACGGTTAGTGCTATTACCCCAATCCATCTTACGCTTCAGCTCTGTTCAGGTATGTACTGCCCCGCTGAGCTCCCAGGACACAATACTGTACAAGCCTGGGGCGCATTCCTCAAATGTGTGTGTGTGTGTGTGTTTTGTGGTCCATTGTGATTCAGCCACCAACACGAGCACCCCCACCCCACTTTTCTCTCCTCAAACCCTCGGCCCGCTGCAGTGTGTTGACATGCAGACAAATGCAAATAGAGAAAACATGTTTGAGTGTTTACATCTCAATGAGAAAAAACAATCTCTCATCCTTTGTCAGAACAGAGGGGTGAAAAAGAAGCAGGCGAAAGAATTTCCAATAGCTGTTGAGATGCTAACGGTCCTGTGAGTGATATAAACAACGCGGAAGAATAGACTTATCAGTGGATCTTAGCATTCACATAGGAAGTTTTGTGGGAAAAGTAATGACAAGTAGCATGACAAAATGTTTGTTCTGACAGTGATCCCTTATCAAGAACAAAAACAACAAAAACAACAGCATCTGCAGCTTATACACACTACCTCTGATGAGCTTAAAGCTAATTGTGAATGTAATGCTATGCTAAGGTACAATAGGTACATTGTATAATATTTAAATCTTTTTTATGTATATATTCAGATAAAATAAAAGGTAACTAAAATATAGTTAGCTGAAATAGCTAAATATGGGCGGGCAAGATAACAAAAAAAAGCTAAATGTGGACACTTCGTTTGGGGAATCTCAGACACAGTTTAAAAACGACTGAATTCTTTCAAAGTGCTGTTGGATACTTTAAACAAGCATGTTAAAATGAACCAATGCCATTAATGTACTTATGGTCTATTACTCAATACTTGATTGTATCTTTTGTGAACAGAATTGGACCCCCTCAGAGAGGTCAGCCTATCAGACGGAGAGGAGCCCTCTCCGTGGATCCCAATGAAAAGGTTTGAGATCCTTTGAGCATATTGACAGGCCTCTGCTGGGCAGCAAAGTTAGCTATTGTAGCATATGCTACGCTCAGATCCTTCTAGAAAGTCCCTTCTTACAGGAAACCATAATTACAATGTGCGTTTAAGTCATTAGTTTTACTTTCTGGACAATTATATATTTCTCTCTCGCTCTCATTTTCACTTCCCGACAAAGAGAGGCAGATTTTTAGTGCTAATGCGACATAATGAAGAGCAAAGAAAGCTCATTAGGTGTGTAATTAATTTATGTTATATCAGTGTATTTTATCATTCTCATGATGTGGCTACAGAGAATGATGTGAAATAGTTGGGTTAAGCCCGTCTCCTCATAGAGACTAATGTTTCTTTATCAATAATACTAAACATGCGCACAAACTAAGTTGTACTGTCAGCACTCACAGCTTATGATCAATACAAATTTGTTTCTATCGTGACTCTCTACTTGAACCTTTAATCCCCGACCCAGACAGTAAATTCGATCTTTTCGACATGACTTCAACACACCAATAACAGAAATTAAATTTAAAAACTGATCAATTTAAAGAGATAGTTTACCCTAAAAAGTTTATAAATTGTAATTCATAAATTATATGAATTGAAATACATAAACTACCATCCAAAAGTTTGGGTTGAGTAAGATTTTGAAAATATATTTGAATACAAAGTCATTATAGTCCCTTATGCCCGAAGCTGCATTAAAATACAGTAGAAACTGTAATATTGTGAAATATTATTACAATTTAAAATAACTGTAATAATAATAATTATTTATTTCTGTGATGGTAAAGCTGAATTGTAAGCATCATTACATCATCCTTCAGAAATATGCTGATTTGCTGCTCAAGAAACAATTATTATTATCAATAAAACAGTTGTGCTGCTTAATATTTCTGCGAAAACAGTAATTATTTTAAGGATTTTTTTTTTTTGCTTAAAGTTCAAATGAACAGATTTATTTGAAACAGAAATCTTTTGTAACATTATATGTTGTAACTCTCACTTTCGATCCATTTAATGCATTTTGCTGATTAAAAGTACCAATTTATTTGCAAAAAATAAACACAGACCCCAATATTTTTAACGCCAATGTATCTTATTTTACATTTATCTCATTTTTCATTTTAAATTGTGTATGTCACTTTAGATGTCTGTCGCCACTGAGGTAAAGAGGACTTCACATTGCTTAGGCTAATGCATTAGGTACTTGAATCAGACAGTGGCATACATCTCGATTTATTTATTAAAGCAGACACGCATCAAGTGTGTAGGTAATTGTGTTAATGTGAGGGAGAGTGCACACATCAGCAGCATTAGAGACAGGCAGGCCCATAATCCATCTAAATCAGCCCATTCTATGTTCTGACGAGAACGCTGAATCCTTTCAACACTTCAAACACTTAACCTACATATTGCTAAAACTCTCTAACTCTGTACCATTCACTTCACATTCAACACTGCATCTCTAATCCCTGTCCGCTCAGACGTCCCCTGCCTCACTGACTGCCCCCCTACAGGGAGGCTGCATTACCCCGCTACTAACCCGGTACAGCTCTGTTGTTACCCCTGTGCGAGTGACACCTCCCTGCTCATCTCCTGTCAACCAGGCCTCTCCTGGTGTGGATTCTTCATGTCAAGTGTCTGCTGGTTCAATTATAAACCTGTCCAATACAAATACACAGATATTGAAAATGCACATTACAGATATTAATACCATAATCCCCCCTGAACCTGACAAATACACATAGCTACACACATTCATGCCCACCTCACACTACGCTAACTAGGTGACAATTAGATGAAAGACCAGATTGGACGTGTCCTCAACAACATGTTAATAACTTAACATTGCGCTCTGTCGTCACCTCTGACGAGTGTATTGACGCTTCCTGTTGTGCAGCACCTGGGCCTTTTGTTATCAGACAACATACTAGTTAACACAGGCTTATTAGCGTTGACAGTCAGTGGAGAACTGGTGCTAGCATTAGCATTAGCATTATAGACAAGCCACTATCAGCACACAACGCTATAGAGTGAGAACTTTTTCACAGATGTGAGAGGAAGCTTCTGTAAATCTGTTAAATTAACATGTCTGCTTGAACTTTGAGGAATAAAATCAAGAAAATGTAAACTAATGTAGGTTTAAAAAAGCCATACAGCCATAATGTAAAACAGAGGATCTTCATTTAAACAAACAAACAACAACAGTTATTTTAAACTGTAATAATATTTCACAACATGACTGTTTTTACTGTATTTCTGATCAAATAAATTCAGCCTTGAGCATGTGATATCTTTCAAAAGATTTAAAATTCTTACCGACCTCAAATTTTATATTCTCTCAAAATTGTCAAATTCTCTTAATATTATATAATATAATATATATTGTCGATGTGAATTCTTACCTTCAATATAATTCTAAATATAATCTCTCTTCTCCCCTCCACTGTATCTCGTCCTTCTTTCTCATTCTCTCTTCTTTTTGGTGTTTAAACCTAGGCAAAGGCCAAAATATCATTGTAGTGCTTAATGTTGACAGAAAAAACATACATTAATACAGTTGCAGTTTCCTTTCATGCTCATTAAACACACACACCAGAGGCCTTAAAAGACATCCACTCATTTAGGTGGCTCTGATGGTGAACAAAGGTGTTTATTTGAGCATGTGTGTGTTAACGTTCCATAGCTTGCAATGGCCTGTCGAATGTCGGCCAATCAGCACCATCAGTTTCATATTTCCGCAAAGGCCTAACTGTCATCATTCCTCTTATCATATATTCATACCAGCTCATAATCACGCAGGGCCCACCGCCAGCATACCTGCACAGGACTAACGCGATGAGCGTGGACGAAAGACGGATGGGGGGGATTTGAGAAAGTTATCAGATGCAAAACAGGCCATAGAAGAATTCTGTCATCATTTCCTCACCCCCATGTCCTTCAAAACCTGTATGACTTATTTTCTTTTGTGCAAGTCAAAATGAGATATTTATAGCAGATGCTGGGAAAGTGAGTGGAGACCACAGCTGTCAAGCTAGATTTTAAAGGCAAGATTAGTGAATAACAACTGAAATTCCTCAATCAAAATAGTACATGCAGTTTAAACTACTTTTAAGATGCTTTTGTGGAGCTTGACACCTTTGATTTAAATGTAAAAGAACAGCATGAATGGTCTTCAAAGAGTCTAATTTTACATTCTTCAGAAGAGAAAAATGTCACAGGCTCGGAACAGGGTCATTTTAGTATGATTTTTTTCTATTTCTTAATATATTTTAATTAATTTCCATTTTAGTTTAGGTTTTTTGTGATTTTGTTATGTGATTTATTTTTTACATGTCTGTTTTAGTAATAATAGCTCTGTTTAAGTAATTTGAATAATTCAACTTGTATTTTGCCAAGGCAACATTTCTAATTGTCATTTCAGTTTTTCACCTAACATTTATATTTCATTTGATTTTATCTTTCTTTCAATTACTGAAAAGAATTTAACTAATAGTTTTAGTAAATAACTGCACAGGTTATTGTTGTTACATGAGGGTGAGTAAATGATGAAAGAAATTAGATTTGTAGGCAAACTATTCCTTCAAATTTGCTTTTCTCTTTTAACAATCAATCAAGCAGATTTAGTAGGCGAGAGACACAAATATTCATTATGAGATGCAGATGAGTGCATGTTCAAAAACAAGGTTACACTTTGATGTCCTGAACTTGATGAG